>VWZV01015125.1:6327-17502 GCA_013397155.1 Irena cyanogastra
TGTTCAGTTTTTATAGTCATGGATTGCAAGTTCTGTTTTTGTAAGTATTGTGTTACGATTGTTTGAAGAAGTAACTGTTTTCTCAAACCAGTGGTATATATCCAGTTTAAAATTATTTCATTGCTGTGGAATCTTTTGACAAAGGTTATAGGCCACATGGTGCCTGTACATGGTGCTTAAATACCTTATAGATGTGTAAGGTAAAAAGGTTCCTACTTGCTTCTTTCTAACATATCCAAGAATCAGAGGCATCTGTAAGAAACAAGAAACAAAAATGCTATTATTCCCCAGGTCTGTATGGCATGTACAACTTAAGTTGTACTTCCATTTCTCAGTGTTTCCAAAAGTGCAGGACTGACCCATCTGTTTTGCTGTCTTCCACTTGAGCTTATTTTTGGTAATCCAACAGGAAAACATTCACTATTTCTGATTAGGAAATTGCCAGGGAGTCACATGAATGTTAAAACAGAGTGATGAGATCAGGGGGTTTTGGATCATCACTATCCAGAGGCAGTAAGTTATTGGATTGTTTTAGCAGTATTGTCTAACTGCACTGTAATTAGAGAGGGCAGAGGCTATGTCTTGTCATGTAAAATGGGTGGCAGTTCCATCTGCTGATAGTCTTTGGAAACACGGGACTCTACAGTGAAGAAATGTGACAAAATAGCTCTGGCATATTATTTGGTGACTAACAGAGCCTAACCAGAAATTTTATTGTCAGTTCCCCTTAGGGAACATGACTCTAGTAATTTTTAAGGTTTGAAACTTAAGCCTTATTTAGGAAATTATGCCATTTTTAAAGACATGATAAGAACTTTCAGAAGGGAAAAGTAAAACTGAAATATTTTTGTGTTGTCCTAGATTTAGATATGAAATTGAATGGATTTCAGGAGGATCCAGAAGAAGAGGTAAGCAAGCACATAGCTGTTCACACTGACACTGAGCACATTGAAAACAGCTTTAAAGCTAATCTTTATTTTCTGGGTTTTTTTCGGTAAGAACTGTAGTTGCTAAGCTTGCAGTACACAAGGGTAAAAGCATTGCAGTGAAAGTGAGATGGGAAAGACATCATCATGAGACAGAATCTATAAGGGCTGTTACTTAAGCTAAATAATGAAGACACTTAGTAACTTAAAATGTTTCCCACGAATGAAAGCTATGAGACAGGCAGTGCATTTGGAAGGTCTCTGAGGAGGAAGAGGTTATCTGTAACTGTCCTTTTGTTTGGGAGAGTCTTACTTGTGGTCAGAAACAGGCAGGAGCAGAGTTTCTGCTGTGAAAGACTCTGCTTAATGCAGGTGTCATATCATGATGACTGTACCATCTAGTCCCATTGATTTATATCTACAAATAAAAAGTTAAGATTCTATATAAATCAGTTTTATTTGGCATTTTCCAAGAATCTTGATTGAGGTTTATATCAGGGAAAAAGCAGTTATTGGTAGAATTCACCAAAGTCGGATTTGAGACCAGTATTGATACCAAAATTGGCCAGACAGGAACTTTCTAACACAGTTGTGAGTATTTGAGAGCAGGCATTCTTTACTGCAGCAGTGGTCACTTGGAGGATCCTTTCTCCAGCTGAGTGCTCTGAGTGTCCGGTGAACAGAGTGTTTATCATACACACCAATCATACATTCATTAGCATTAGCTATCCCCCCTTACTTGATGTATATCTATTACGTCATTTACATAGTTGCACCCCTTATCAAAAGTCCTCGTATGGTTCTTTAGGGTCTTCTTTGGGTGTTTGCAATGTCCCATGTCCTTTTTAGGTGCCTGTTCTTGACCCCTACTTTTGAGTAAGCACGGTATCATTGTTTTGCATAACTTCTGCTTTGTCAGCCTTGCAGAGCTGAGCTGGCATCCTGCTTGCATTTTGTATGGCTTCTATTTGCCTAAGTTACATCCTTCATCTATTTCTCCAAGGCTGTGCTGGTCTATTCTACTGTCCTTATCAGAGTAAAATGCTATTCTGTTCTACTGTCCTTATTACTCATGTCTTCCAGCAAATACGAGTGATGACAGGGTCAAATATTCCATCTCAGAACAAAGGGGAAAAAATGGCATCTCCTAGGATATTCTTTTCTAAAAACCATACAACTATTAATATAAGAAGAACAGAACACTACATTTATTAAATGAAACATTCTCATTGTACAGGGTTAGTCCCATAGAACAAACTCTAAATGTCTTGAAACAGACATTGCCTATTATCAATAGCCTCTGGAGAATAGTCAGATTTAATGCATTGGGAGTATCTCCAGAGAAGATATTTTAGGAGCCTGGAGTAAGAAGGCTGGAAATAATCACTACAGTGGATTTACTTTTTGGATATTGGCTGATGTTGGCACTAGCATGGTCTGAATCCTGCAGGATTTTTAGTGAGATGAACCAATGAGCATCACATGTACTGATTTGAAGCAAGGTCAGGACAGACACCTTAGCCAGCAGTGAGTCACTGAATGGCTTAGTTTTATGTATCCCTGAAAATACAAAATAAATCTATAAATTATCTATGCATAGAATTCTGACACCTCACAATTAGTCTTGCTGAGTTTTCTTGGTTTTGATTAATGTAGCAGCAGTGATTTCTGTTGTGGTTAATCTGTCAGTAGTGGGGCCAGTACTGTTCAATGTCTTCATTAGTGACAAATAGAACACACTGCACCCTCAACAAGTTCAGAGGTAGTACTGGCAGGAATGACTGATAGACCAGACAGTTGCGTTGTCATTCACAGCGACTTGGACAGATGGGGAAACTGGGATGAGAGGAATCTCATTAAATTCATCAAGGGGAAATGTGAAGTCCTGGATCTGGGGAGAAAAAATCTCAGGCACCAGTACAGCTGGGGACTATCTGACAGGAAAATTCCTCTGCCAGAGAAGAACTTTGGAATCCTGGTGGACCCTCTACTCTGCTTGTGTGACACACCACCTGGACTACTGTGTCTGGAGTTTTGTGAACATGTCACGTTTAAGGGTTGAATTTCGGTTGACTTTGGGGATTTTAGAATCTTGCAAAATTACACCCACTCTTCAACAAATGCATTGAGTATTTTTCTTGGGAAATTTGTAATACATATACATGTTTATATCATAGTTCTTTGAAGTAGAGAAGGTTAACACCAGTGAAGTTTTCTTTTTCCCCAGTTGTTTAAAGTCTGGATGAATTAGAGAAGTGGTGTAAAAATAAAGTGTAATTCAATAAACCAAAGTAAGAAGTAATCAGTACCTAGAAGCAATTCGATGCACATGTAAGAGATAGGAAACAGCTGGCAGGGAAATAATTTTTCAAGAAAGAAAAATTATACTAGCTTGCAAACTGAACCTGAGTGTATGCTGTCAGATTTCTGCCCTTACTGCTTTATTGTGTGCAAGCTTTATCTGAATCATGTCACCAGTGATTAAAGGTTTCTTGCATTGCCTGGTATTGCCACTTGCTGGCAGCAAGACTCCAAAAATGCATTGAAAGAGATTTTCTGAGATCCAGTATTACTAAGTATGAGTGCTATTATATACAAATGTTATATAGAAAAAAAACAGGGTTTAGGTCTCTGGAGGCATCATATTTTTTTTTTTTCTGCAGAGCATTTAAAACAGGGATAGGGGAAAAATTAGAAAAACAGTTTCTTCATGTAAGAATGGGTGCTTCTGTTGAACATACCTCAAAATGATTAGAAAAACAGCAGTACTACTTTTCCAAGAACAATTACAATTTTGTGTTCAGTACTCAGTGTGGAAACCACACCAAACTTCTCAAAATCCTGAGGTTTTGAACTTTCTTTTGAAGTTTGTGAGACACAAATTCTCCATATCTGTATTGGATCCACATAAACACATAATCAAAACTCCTATATTGTGTTTTACTAACTATTTATTTTAAGCTACTGTGAATATGTTTACTTTAATTATTTCTCTGTGACAGAAATTTTTCATTACTTACTTCTAAAGCCTTCTAACACCCTCAGGTTATTTGCCATTGCCATTGGTAATGACCTAATATTTTTGACTAAAACAGATTTAGTCTCTTTTGCTTTTAATTTTCACTGCTATAGAAGTCAACAGCTGAAGTTGAAACTCCTTTTGAAACTGAGATCTCAGTCTAACTCTTGTTAGGATATTGTATGAGGGAAGGCTTTGAGTCTTGTAGATTTTGCAAAAGTTCGTAATAAAATGCGCACACATATATAGAAAGAGACATGAAGTGAATTTTAGTTAAATGCTTTTTAGAAAGAGTTGCTCCATTTTTTTTGTAAACTTTTTATATTTAATTTTTAGATATCACGAAAGTTAAGTAATAAAGATTGCTGTCCAGAAATAAGCCTCTGTCTACATGATCCTGTGGAAGACATAACAACAATTCGAGAGGAACAGACAGCAGAAGATACATTTCCACATGTTTTAGATAATTGCCACAAAACCTGCATGACCATTATTGACACAGATAACACAGTAAAAGAGCATTCCCTTAATAATGATACAGATCTTCCACTGTCTTCCCCAAGGAAGATTTCCATGGATGTATTCACTGAACAGAATATAGACACTAGTGAAGTTGACATCAGTGATTTGTTAACATATGCTAGTGATTCTGAGAGTCTTAACGTTAAAAATCCATTGCCTGACAAGTTAGAGTGTCAGGGTCATGCTTGTTCCGTCGATCCCTCAGAAGCTGAGAGCAGTGATGCCCTGCCAGTCGAGCTTATGACGTCTCTGAATGCCTTGTCAGGATCAATGGTACAAACTGCCACTCCTGTAGTGCCAAA
This sequence comes from Irena cyanogastra, assembly GCA_013397155.1. Taxonomy (NCBI): domain Eukaryota; kingdom Metazoa; phylum Chordata; class Aves; order Passeriformes; family Irenidae; genus Irena; species Irena cyanogastra. The sequence continues at coordinate 11,097 of VWZV01015125.1, forward strand.
TGAGAGACAGCTCAACGCCAAGGAAGGGCAGCTAAATTCAGAAACCAGTGTTCTGCAAGTAGATGATGACTATACTCAAATAACAAACGTGATGGAGCCTCAACTTGCTACAATTCAGGTGGAAGAAATAAATGCCTTCACAGGATCTAACTTGCAGAGCACAACAAATGAGCAGGTATAACCACAGTTTAATTCATATTTGAAATTTTATGTTTATCATAAATATTACATAAAATAGCCAAATTACTTGAAGATGGGAATCTTAGTAAAGAATAAACTAGAATCAGTAATTTGCATGTTTAAATAATTTCAGTTGTTTTTGTTTTAAAAATTCAGTACTGTATTTCCTGTTTGGATGTATCCATGTTATAAAATAGCTAAGCTTTCTGGGATGGGAAATCCTAGTAGAGCTAATTTATTGACTGATGTGGAAACCTACAATCACCCGGGGATTTTCAAAAGCTCCTAGACCCTCTGTGCATGTTCCATGTCTCACCTTCTCTCCAAAACATAATTCTGTTATTTCATTGTAGCATGCCGGTATATCCCAGCCAATTCTATCTCCAGGTTCCTACTGCGTCCTGTTCTGTTTTTGATCCAGGCAATAGTATGTTGTTTTCTTTTGTTGTAGTTCTCACTGCTGTAAATGCAAATGCTATGCAAGTATTACAAAATAGATTACAGCTGTGTCTGAGACTAGGAAGATTATTCAGTGGGGATTTTTACATATGTATTTAGAAGTGTATTTATTGTTGTATTGGTTCTCGTTCAGAGCCAAAATTTAGGAAGAAACCTCAGGAGGGTTTACTTTGGGAGAAGCCGATCCAAAATGTCGTCCCCCCCCGCCCAGTCACTACTTCGAGAAAAAGCAATTCCTTAGGAGAAAAGTGGAAAAAAACTATTTATTTAACAGGCAAAGCATTCACTAGCACAAACAAAACAAAAAAAACCCCATGAACAATATGAAACCCTAAAACCTGTTGCCGCTCCAAAAGAGATGACAAACTCACAAAGTCCCTCCGTGGCTGTGGCTCGGCTCTCTCAGTCTCTCTCAGTCCCTCCGTGGCTGTGGCCCGGCTCTCTCAGTCTCTCTCAGTCTCTCTCAGTCCCTCAGGCCTGCAAACGCCGCGGTCCAGGCCCGGCCCGGTGGCCACGGGTGCGAGCTGCCGCTGCTCTGCTGGGTGTTCAGTCCAGAGCAGGGTTAACAGGTCCAGAGAGAGAGAAAACCCACAGCCCAGGGAACTTCTCTGCCTCAGCTAGCTAAGAACTAGCTAAAAGCAAAGGAGAGCTCTGTCCTGCCGTTTGTCCATCCGCAGACAACACAGTCCAGGGGCAGGACACAGGGGAGCAAGTGCAGCTTCTGATAACAAACTCAGCGCTTCCTCTCTCCCCCCTTCACTCTCAGAACAAATCTTAAAGGTGCAAAACTTATTATCCAGCCTAAACAGAGCAGACAATTGCGGATAAAGGCGTCATATAGCCAACCCAGGACAATTATGCTTAGTTCTGCCTATGCAAGACATACTGAAAAAACTGAGGCATGTGTTTATGTTCTTGTCCTACCCTGGAGAAACCAGTATGCATGGATACAGCATGTGGTCCTTCTCGTTGCTTCTTGTACTGTGAAGGTGCTCTATAACATGTCATTTCTATTCTGTAACACCAATGCAAAAATATGGAGAGGAGCATGAAAGGAAAGCCATAGTTTCTTCCTGTTTAGATTATAATCAGGGAAAGAGAAGGACAGATAGGAGGTAGAGATTTATGCTGCAGAGTATATTAAGCATCTCTTGTAAACCTGCAACCTGATTCTCTGCTCTATGTTGTATTCAAATAATCTGGAGCTGGAAGTCAATGATCAGTCATGTAAAGCTGGCTATTTAAGGTAGTTATACAACCTAAAATGGCATAAAACGTCCAAAAACTCTTAAGTTAACTCTGTCTTTTCCCAGCTGTATTAACTGAATATATCAGCATGTAAATGTGGCACAAAGACGGCTGATTTTAAGGTGCTGAAAGGTCTGTAGGCTGATTGTCTCAGAGCCATAGCACTTTACAAAGCTCTTTCAGTGATGTATTGATTTCTGAAATTTGTAGCACAGCTGCGTGAAGATTAACATATAGATTTACTCAAAATTGCAGTTAAAATTGAGAAGCAGAGTCTTGTGGAAATGGAGATCTCTAACCTCTTGTCAAACAACAATCAACTTTATCTTTTCTTTGTGCCTTTGCCTGGTGTTCTTAAAGGCAGAAGGCAAGCAGGGAAATTACTAAGAAAAAAAAACCAGATAATTTGTTGATCACCGTGGTCTTTTCTCACCCTTCTTCGGAGTATTCTTGTGGTGAAACAAGTATCCAAAAGGGGATAGTGTGTACTGACTTGTAGATGCAATCGGGATGCTGGATATCCCATATATTTTAGTATATGGTCTTATAAAGCAAGTGTAAGGGTTTTTTCCTTCAAAATGTTTTCTTCTCGTTCTCTAACCCTGCTCCCACTGCAGATGTGGATCCATGGAAAGTACAACTATGATAGTTTTTTAAGCTAATATATTTGATTTTTCCCAGCTGCCACACAACCATTAAGGTTGGGAAGGACCTTTAGGGTCATCAAGTCCAATTGTCCAACCATGAACCACTGTGTTTACCGCTAAGCCGTGTCCCCAAGTGCTACATCCACATGTCTTTTGAACATTTCCAGGGATGGTGATTCCACCACTTCCCTAGTCAGCCTGTTCCAGTGCCTGGCCACACTTCCAGTGAAGAAAGTTTTCCTCATACCCAATCTACGCCTTCTCTGGCACAACTACAGGCCACTTCCCCTTGTCCAGCCCTCACCTCACTACAAATTCTTTTCAGGTAGTTGTAGGGAGCAGTAAAGGCACTGCTGAGACTCCTTTTCCTCAGGCTAAACAACCCCAGATCATGTAAATATGTTAACATGCATTTTCTCTTGATCCAGATGGACCACTTCTAAGAAGACAATTCCCCTCTTTAGTAACCTTTCTGCTAAATATGTCAGTTAAAAAATAAATCAGCACATTCTCCATTTCTGTTCGTATTGCAAGAAAGGAATAACCATTTCTCCCACATCATTGTGAAAGAATTTGTATGTATATGTGCTGAAGGTGTGTCCTAAAAGCTTTCAGCATTACTCAAGTATGTAATAAACTAATGAGTACTCAGGTTTCAGGAGCTTGAGTGATACATAGCAGCATGTCACAGTCACATAGCTAAAGCAGTAAATAAACTCAAGCACTCCATTTAACTCCCATGTGGTGACCTATCTTTAGGATAGGATTAGAGTTAAGTCTCTGGTATACATGAATCATTTAGATTCCCCTTTGCACAGCTTAGGATGAGGTGAATATCATCTCAGAGTAGCTCTTTCTCTTTACAAATGGTGGAGGAATGAGGATGCCTAGTGTTATCTACATCCCTGGCTTTTAGAAGGTTGAAGTTAAGTGAAGTGAATCTCAGCTGTAGTGGCTGTAGCTCAGAGATGGTGTATCTTTAGAAATAACAGCTCAGCTGGGAGTTACTGAACTTCAGGTGAAACATGGATCTCACCTTGTGTAAATTCTTAGGCTTTTGCAGCAGTGAGATGGGCTGGGCTGTCTTAAGACATCTCAAGCATCATTTTGTTTTTTAGGACAGGAGCTCATGTCCATAGGAAACGGAATATAATCTGTTGTCATTTCAAATGTCAAATCAAATAACTTTCAGATAGAACAGCTCTTTTTTGCTGTCATACAGCCTAGATTGATGTTTTAAGTTGTGACACTGAGTAGCGTAATTCTCTTGGCTAATTCTGCCAGGAACACATCGCATGGCATACTACTTCAGGATTGCCTCTCCTGTGGCAGCCTCTGTCTTTCACACCTGTAGAATTCCAGTTATTCACTCAACCAATCCCTCAATTCTATGTGGGCATACAATTTAAAAAAGCGTGTTCTTGCAGCTATTTTATGCACAGCCTTTGTTTTAACTTCATGCCTACCAGTTGCTTCTAATATTTCTTTTTTGTCACAGCCTGTGGGTGGTCAGCAGAGAGAGGAAGAAGTAATGTCAGATTACTTGGATGCCACCTTTAGTGAAAAACAAACTGGTGAGGGACATTCATATTCAGTGGAGCCTGCAGCATGTGGAGAAACAGCCCAAACAACAGCAAGGTAAGCAAGACCTCCTCCAGAAGGTACAGAGATTGTTTCCTCTCATCAAATACTAGAAGAAACAGCAGGGAATGGCTCACAGTGGCAGCATAACAAGAAACAAAGCTAAGCATTTTGAGTATGAGAAATTTATGCATAATAATTCTTAAATTATTTTTTATATATTAATGTAATAGATATAATGCATGTGGAGTGCTCATTTGTCACATGAATGACTGTAAATAATCAAAGAGAAAATTTTTACCTTTTAAAAGATAAAAAAGATTTAAAGATCTGCGAGTTAGTTTCTCTCCTGATTTACTCCTTATTCAGTATTACCTAAGTTAGCCTGCTCTTAAAGAGATCCTTTTGAAATCACACGTATTCACATTCTTAGCTCTACTGTAAACATTGATTTATATAGAGAATATTTTTGTTGATTCTAAGTAAATCTCTTGTCAGTAAAATTCAGGAATCTACTTCTGAAGACAAGCAGGATCTAGAAACCATCATATGGCAAGAAATAATTCTGAATGAGTATGCAGAAGCTAATCAGAGGAGAAGGAGCAAGAGAATTGACAACAAACGGAGTAAGATACTCTATGTTTTTATCATACAGATTATTATTTGAACAACTCTACTGAATCAAATATAATTAATAATTTTTCCAATTTATTGTGGCATGGTTGTCTTTTAAAATATGGTGTAAACATTCATTTTAATAATTAAAGTTATTGATAATTTCCCGTCTTCTGTAAACCCTTATATTAGCAACCTAACAGTTAACTTGTTTGCATAGGAATCATGAGCTGTTTTTCAGAATGCAATCTTTATTACAGTGTTTTATATGAAAAAATTATGGTGTGTTCTGAAAAGGAGAAGATAATTGGTTTTTTTGCAGAGTAAAAAGGTGGATCCTGAGCTACATTTATTTATCTTTCAGCCGTTTAGTGTTCTGTGTGCAAAATCATTGTCAGAGCAGTGCCATCCTCAAGAACTGGCCAATACAAAACAGTTTATTCTATTTTGAATGCCTGCTGTTGTTACCCTGTCTACAGGATTATAGGGCCTTTACTAACAGAGAGCACTCTTTTGAAGTATTTTTATTTTGCAATATGCTTTGTTAGAGAGACAGATTGCTATTTTTCATCCTTTGAAGGTACATGCAAAGAAATTCTTGACCTTGTAGAGGAATTTTGTGGGAGAATGAAGAATTTCCTCACTCAAGTGTTCACTCTTTAAGATTAGATCTTTTCTGTTGGGCTTTTTTTGTGTTAAGTCCACTCAGATAGGGTCTTTTCCATTTCCATTCCAATACAGTCCTTTAAACATCTTACAAAGTTTGTGGGTATTTGGATTGCAACAGCTACGTTATAGATCTTAAAAAATACAAAGAAGTCCACCTCCAGTTAACAGGATTTAATTCTCTTTTGCAGGATTTTAATTATTCACAGTGGAAGCACCATTTTGGTGAGATTTAAAGTTGAATGATTAACTGCTCATCTATTTCAAATCAACTTGCTAGTTTCCACTCAATAAACCAGTTACTGATTCTTTAGAACATGGTTTCTGCAGAAAGAGTTGCACTGCCTATAGAGGTAGCTTCATGGTAAACCAATCTAGCAAGCTTACCTCCCTTTCACATCCGACCTGTCAAGAACCCATAAGTTATCTTAGTTTGGTAATTCACTCTAAAAACTGCCCCATGTTAAGTTTTGGGTTGGGTCTGCATGTGTCACTTGTTTTGCACAAGGTCAGATGCATGGAAAGCTCTAGGGAAGGCAAGTGGAAGTAATGGGAAATAGATCCCTTCAAGGAAGATTTTAATGAGGTAAAGTGTAACATAAAACTGCACATGATTCCGTTTATGTCTGTGCAGTTTAATCCCTCCTGAACTGCTTGGCTGGTTTAGACCAACTTTGACTAGTGACTGCTTGTCTTAAATGATTGACGTCTTACAAGGCTGGACAGTGGAAAGGGACTGTGTGCTCAGCTGAGGGAAACCCCTATCTATTAGATTCTAAAAATCTACTCAGAGTCAATAATTTAAGAATGTTTGGAATTAGTCTGAGCTCAAAGTGTATCACAATGCACAAAACATCAGGTTGTGTGAGTTACAGCTGTAGAAGAACTATTTTTTAAGGTCTATTTCTGGTGATGCCAAATTAATTTTTGCCTTTTTTGCTTTTATGTATTCTCTATATTCTTTACACATATATTTGTAGCTCTGTGGCCCATTATTGTATTCATAGTTA
>VWZV01015127.1:3251-63856 GCA_013397155.1 Irena cyanogastra
GCTGTGTAGCAGCAAGAATTTAATTATTATCACTGCACAAGAGGGGAGAATAGATAAATTCTTGTCTCACTGAACAGTGCAAGCAAAGCCTAAGAGTTAAAATTTGTGACCAGGTTTTCATCTGTTAAGTAGTTGCAGAAGACTTGACAAAAGCTTACTTTTTATGTGATCAGTTTATCAGGTTCTGAAGACCCCACCTTAAATGCGTGCAGTGCATTTCAGGATTCTAAAGGATAATGTATGTAGCTGAATGAACTCTATTATAAACTTGTTTCCAGTTGACCTAGTGATAGCAGAGATAGCAAAAGGTCTGGAAACTGGGAGTTGCACAGTTCTGTCAGTAGAGCTGGTTTTGATGATTGTCAGCACTTTGACTATTATCATATTCTTAGGATGATATCACTGTTGTTCTGTAGCGTAGTTGCATGAAGTCAGTAGAGAAAGACACTGAACTTCCATACAATGTTGAATTGCAGCTTTTTTCTATAAATATCCACTTATGTTTCCTGAGAGCAGAGCTTCCACTTGAATATCACAGGAGTTGTGTAATTAAATTCTTTAAAAATTGTAAATGTTAGAAAAAATAGTTTTTGAATGTTAGAAAAACATTAGAAAAAATAGGTTTTGAATTCTAGTGTGTTGAATTTAATTTAATGACACCATGAATTGTCTGGTTAGCTACTGATTACTCAAGGTATGTAAGTGTAAAGTAGCTATGGTGAGAGAGCAGCTTATGTATTTGTATTTGGTCAGTCTATGAAATGCTTTACTGGATCTGCAGCATTGTCTGAGCATAGGTTTGTTCTGAGGCTTGACCACAGGAATATATATCCCATTTTTTCCATGTAAATGAATTGCTTATTAATACCCTGAGTTAAAAAGAAATGTTTTCTTTCCTCACTTCTTATCTGCTGGCAGTATTTGATGATGGTGATGAGAAGACTCTGAGACGCTCTTCCCTGTGTTTAAAAGGAGAAAGACATTTTGCTGAGAGTGAGGTAATTGAAGAGTTTTTATATTACAACTTTTTATTTAGAAAAATTTAAAAGTGATGCTTTTATTACCTCAGTTTTTACCTTAGTATCCATACTACTAAAAGTGAGGGTTATGCCAAGTGTGGTCCACAGGGTCTGGCTTATTCTTCTTTAAAAGCAAGAAATACAGTTAGATTTCACCAAACTGTAAGTTAAGAAACAAAATCAGCATTTTATCTTTTTCATTTTTATATTATTTATAATTTGTAGATGTAGATCACAGAAAAAAACTGCCATCAGACTACTCTGCATTGTATAAAAAATTATCTGTATTGTTGACAAAAAAATCACAATATACTTATAACATGAAAAGTAATATTATTTATAACATAAAAAGTGAATGTACATGTTTCCACATAATAAAGTTCTGCTACATTTTTGATAGTCAAACCCAATTTGTAATAGTTAATGAAACATAAATGCTTTTCTTTTAAATGGCCAATAATAAGTTGCTGTTACTTGTTTATTTGACAACAGCTACCAGTATTTTGAAGCTGCCGCATCTCTTAGAGGTGATTTACACATTAAAGTATGCAAACATTTGTAGCACATTCCAAATAATTGCAATTTCAGAATGAGGGTTATTCCTTCATATTATGTAAGACAATCTGGACGGATGGGCAGATTTATGTAAACATGTTTGTTGGATTTATGTAAACGTGTTTGTTTAGTGGACAGCTACTGAAGATGGGTTTTTTGTTCTACATAACTGTGCTGTTATTGCAGTCAGCTGAGTTTGTTGTTTGCATGCTGCATTCTTGTGAAGATTCAGGTATCTTCTAGAAACGTGAATCAGGATTAAACATATATAAAGGTGGGAGCCTAATTAGACACCTAAATCTAGATTCAGGTAGAAATACTGTAATTTTAAAGATTATGGTATTCCTTCAATTAGTTCTTTGTTATTAATGATCAGCACAGCTGAAGATTAGATTTCTTCTGTTCCATAAATAGTATTTTAATATGATTTCAGGACTGTTACCTTAGAGTACATGGATTGAAAATTTTGGTCTACATATATTGCTTTGTGACCTGTTTGGCTGAATGAGAGTAATTCGAATTATTTTGTCAGATTCAAAGAAACCTTATGTTCAGATGACTGGTACTTCTTATTTTTATCGTCTTTTTTCTCTTCTAAGCTTTTGATGTTTTCCCAGAAGTCACTGATTTGTAATTCACTGTCACCAGCTCTGAATGAAACATGCTGTACATTTCTAATAATTACTTTGTGACTGTACCACTACACAGCAAGGAAAATTGCATCTCAAATTTCTTTTGTAATCAGGCCAGTGCCCCACAGTTGTCTTGTTCTGATACTGCTTCCCAAGTGTGGTGTAGAATCTTCTAGGATGTCTACTACACTCAGAAGTAGTCATACATTTATTTTTAGATTCTATAAAGCCAGTTTTATTGTCCCTAAGTCAATTCTCTCTGAGACAGAATACTTTTGAGATGCTTGTCGGTGTTACACATTGAAAAATTCATACATGACAAAGAAGTTGAAGTCAGAGGACTATATTTAATTTGGAAGGCTTTCTGCCTTCTTTCAAAGAACAATAATAAGTGGCTGTACATGAAATTATTGTGTACCAGGAGCCTTCAAATCTGGAATGGTTATCATTTAAACAGGTTAACAGCAGGCTTAAGGAGAGAAGATACTGCATGTCCATGATTCCTTCTGTTTAAGGATTCTTCCTGAAGAGGGAAAGTTCTTTATCTCCCTTTTTGTTTTGGTGCTGATAAAGCATCAATTAGCATGCTCCCAATTATCAATAGAGCAGCATCTTTAAAATTGTTTTAGAATCTCTTTCACATATCAAAGTATGAATTACTAACAAAAAATACTAATAAGTATTACAAATAATATATATATATACAAATATGTATACAAATAATATATAAGTATATATTTGCTGCTGTTGAGTGATCTTGCTGTTTCATTTCAAAGGAGACCTTTGTTCATTTTTAAGTAGATGATTCAGTATTTAGTGTAATTATAAGATAGGCAGAAAATTAATCTGGTAGAGATGGAATATGCCAGGTGAACAGAGTACCTGATACTTACCTCTCTGTGTTTTGGTGGTCCAAAGACAGGACTTCTGGGAAGAATTGTCTGTGTGTATTCTACAAAAGTTAATTATTCAGAGGTGCAGAGAAAAGTATTGAAAAAAACAGCAAAAGAAAGCACATTCCTTTTTTAAAATCTAAGCATGACATATATGATGTACTTCTCTAGTTCTTTCATAATGAGCAAGTCTCTGTTGACAAATATTGCTTCAGTGAAGCAGGTGGTTTGGAGAATAACTTATGCCAGCTTTTTCTTATGTATATGCATATGTATTTTTTCATTTTAACAGACATTAGATCAGCTTCCACTCACCAATCCCGAACACTTTGGGACTCCTGTTATAGGAAAGAAAACAAACAGGGGAAGGAGATCCAATCATATGTAAGTTAAGTATTTTGATGTGTGTGCTGTGTGTAATCAATTCTGAAGCTTTCAGTGTGTGTCAGGCTTTATTATTTGTATGTTCAGGCTTCTCTTATTAAAAAAAAACCAGGAGGCTGGATGAAAAATGTTGTTTAGCACTCAGTTGAAAGTCAAGTTCATGTCTGTTGTTGCATACAAGCATTTCAAGTCTTCATGTAATCAATATTTAATAGAGTACTGGGTACAGGCAAGAGCTTTTTCTTGGCTTAAAAAAAAAAAGTGGCATCCCAAATGAAAATGTGATGTTAAATTCTATTGACAAACATCTCTGTAGTGTTGTAAATATGTTGGACTTAAGCTAAAATAAATGCAGTCTTTGTCCAGCTGATAGGAAGTCTTTGTAGAAGGTCCCAGAATCCTCCTGTGGACCTTTGGTTTCTCAGTAGCGGGTTCTGAAGAACTAGATGAACAGTATTACAGAATCACAGAGCAGGTCAGGCTGGAAGGAACCACAGTGGGGGCATCTGCTCCAACCTCCCTGCTCAAGCAGGGTCATCCTAGCGCAGGATTATATCCAGATGGTTCTTGAATATCTCTCCAGTGAGGGAGACTGCGCAACCTCTCTGGACAATCTGTTCCAGTATTCCATCACCTGCACAGTAAAGAAGTTCTTCCTCATATCCAGGTGGAATTCCTGTGCATCAGTTCCTTCCCACTGCTTCTAGTATAGTTTGCAACAAAGCTTACTGATATAAAAACAGATTTCAAAATTTCTTAGGTGCCAAAATTCTTGGTAGCTGTTGCCTTGATAAACCAGTCTTGCATAGTCCAGTGCCTATCCTTCATTGTTTGTGGGTGGGTTGTGAGGTTTTTGTGTCTATGTTTGGGTTTATGTGGTTTTTTTGTTTTTTTGCATATTTGCTTAAAATTTTTAGGTGTAGTGGTTTCGTGCTTGGGTTTTTGCACTTTTTAGTAGCTTGAGATAAATGTTGCCCTGTATATGTAGAGGAGCTCTAAATTTACTCAGAAAAGTGTTGAGTTACTAATTTGTGAGGTAGTAAGGGAAGAAGCTGAAAAAAGCTGGCATAACCACAGAGAATGTGATTGTAGCATCCTTGGTGTCTCTGACTGGATTGTACAGGACATTATTATGTCAGAAGCAACACACTTACCTTTATGTTGTTGTTAATACTGAGTTAACTGTTAAAGACACTTAGGCCAGTACCTGTGCAATTTGAGTTAGGAAGTAGTCTCTCCAAAATAGTTCTGGCTTTCTCTTTAGTCTTTGAGTTTTTTCTCTTCCTACAAGCAATTCTTGAGCCCAGAAAGAGGCCTGAAAGATTTTAATATATTTTAAAAGAAACCATTACTTAAAAAAATAAAAAGAATACTGAGGGAAAAAGATAAATCAAAACAATGCTAAACCAAAACAATTATCATCACTGGAAATAACATAAATTTAAGGTGGAGAAAAGGAAATTCTCCTTAAACTGTACATCAGTTGCCTTCTGTTACACAAATGGTAATTGAGTTTTTTGTTAGTACTGAATTTTGTGCTCAAAAGCAGTTATGTGACAAATGGAAGATAGCTTTTGAAGTAATGGTGGTTGTGCTCATTGAAGATGCTGTACATTTTCTGAGGATTAGCTTTTGAAGTGACTGTTAAAAAATATAGAGAGAGCATCAAGAGAGGGTTTTCTTTTTTTTTTTTTGTGGTTGCAAGTAATTTCAGTTGGACTAGTTTGTACATTTAGGCTCTTCATATGGTTAAAACCAGGTGCAACTTTGTGCTTGAACAGTCAAAACAATGAGCCAGAACCCTTTTAAATGAAAATGGGTTTGCACCTTGGCCCATCTACTTACATTCCAACACTTCATTCAATGTGAAATTGAAAGTCACAGAAATGCTCCACTGCACATCTTTAAAGAACTGTTTAAGGATAAACAGACTTTCTCTTTGCTGTTCATCTTTGTATCTGATGTTTTTTCTTCAGAGATTTGTCCTCTCTCAAAATAGCTTTCCATTCTGTGTAGTTGTTAAAGTAAAAGAATAGAGAGATTAAGAAGGAAAACCAAAAGAGTTTAGCTTAACATTGGTCCAAAACTACAACTGCAACAGTATTTTTGATCAGTGTTTATGTAGGGCAGAGTGGTTTCATTTTGAATACCCTGACAACGCATTTCTCTTCCTCCATATGGGTGCATGGTGGTGTTTTGTTTGGGTTTTACATGTATTATTAGTAGAGGTGATTTCTGAGTTTGTAATGTTTGAATTGTTACTATAATATAATTATGAATACTTTATTCATTTTTATGCCAAAACACGTAGCACACAATTCAAGTCACTGTTATTTATGCCTCTTTGATAATTTGCTTTGGATCTCCTGTAATTATAATCAGCAAATTTTGAATAGTTGAGTTTTAAGTCTCTTTCTGTTGTTTAGTCCTGAAGAAGAATCTTCATCCTCTTCCAGCGATGAAGATGAAGATGATAGGAAACAAAGTGATGAGTTACTAGGAAAAGTTGTGTGCGTGGACTGCTTCAGTGTGGATAAAAAGAAAGCTCTGTGGTTTCCAGCCTTGGTAAGAGTTTCATCTTTATTATCATTTTGTACAGCTGTTATCATTTTCTAGTCACTGAAGAGAGGTGTGGGGTTTTTTCATTTTGGTGTTTTTTGTTGGAACTTAGTGTGTATTTTAAATTGGACTGTACAATAAAAGTCAAAGGCAATAATGTCTAGATATGTTTGCTTTAAAAAAGGGATTGCTAACATGGCCTTAGTTTTTCCAAACAGCCAGAGCTTGTTGACCTAATTCTAGCTCAGCAGTATCTTCAGTACTATTGGACTAGAATTTCAGGGCTTTTTTCCTAGGCTATTGCATATCAGTTTTCCAAATTACTGAGTTTTATCAAGGATGTACAAAGGGAGGGGGAAGTTCAGTGATTACATAGACATGATTATTCAACATTCAATATAAACACATTGGATAATAAAGTCAAATTTTTTTTCTTGGTCACTATGGTAGGTAGTGGAAATTGACAATAAATTTGATTTAAAATTACATTGTAGCCTTTTGGTAACAGTATTTTTTCTCTTCTTTATTCTGGTTTAAAGACACTTTCTAAGAAATAGACTTCTAAAAATATATCACAGCTAGTCTAGTGATTGCATGTAGGCTCACTGATTGATATATTTGGAAATGAATTTATTTCTATGTGTGGTACCTTCTAGTACCATGCTTTTAAATTTTATTTTATTTTAATTGTAAATATTTGATTAATTCCTCCTTGGCAATGAAGCTTAACACGTTTATCTAATTTCAGGGAGACTTGTGCTCTGCTTTTGAAACGATGCCACACAGTAACATTTAACTCCTCTAGTATGTGCAATAGCTCTCAATTGCAGCTTTCTGCTTCTCACCTGCTGTGCCTTGTAATGCAGTCCAGCAGCTTTCCAGTAGGAATTATTTTGGGGAAGTTCGTGGAAGAGAAGGAATCACTGAAGTCTTTTTTACAAGGGAGAGGGCAGAAGGTACAGCAAGGAGATACCATGTTTACATCAGATAGCTTTAAGAGAAGTTTCCAGTGATAAACAAGAAAAATTGAGATGTTTCTTTGCTGAAAGCTGTCATCAAGAGGATGCAGTATTACCTGCCTCACAGTTCACTCAGAGAAGTGGTCAGTGAAACTGGCCTGAGTAGTTTTATGTCACACTGCTGGCTTTGCCTTCCTGGTCATGCCCATGACAGATACCAGTTTCCATGGCATGCTCTCTGGAAGGGGTTGGGCTTGCTTGTGACTGGTGTGGTGCTGCTCAGGACAGCCATGGGTCACACTCTAAAGAGGAGCTGAATTGTTGCTTGTGCTCCAAAGATATACTCAAGATACACAATTATTTCTTTGGTTTTCTTTTGAAGATTGGAATAGCTTCTTCTTCATGGAAAGCTTCCTGCAAAAAATGAAAAGCACTAAGGGGATAAAGTTTGAGGGTGAAGCTTGTTAACTCTGAAATAGCTTATCCTAGATTAACTCTTATTTTAGTAATCAGGTTTGTAGCTCTGCAAACAAACATCATACTGCATTTAACCAGAAAAGCTGTGCCAAAGGATAGATTTATACCTCAAATATGCGGGCTTTTTTGGTTTGGCTCAGTTTTCTTTGTTATAATCCCCTCTCCAGTAGCTGTGCCTCTTGGTTTTTTTACCTTGTAAGCAGGTTACCTCTACTGTATCAACAAAGTGATCTTATCTCTTATTACTGATAAATTTTGCATTAACTTTGTATTGTGGTAATTTCATGAATAATGTAATGAAAATTCAGGTTTAATGTGCTGAAGAATGTGTATCTCAGAATTATTTCTTATTAATGATATTATGTACAGATAATTTGTGTATAAGCACAGAAGACATTGTGCGAGTTTATGATGTGAAAACAAGTTCAGGGATTAGTCTAAACCTTTCCAGCAAGTAACAATTAAGATTAGTAGTGGCAACCAAGCACTTTGGATATCACGCCTACAACCAGATAGATTATCACTTACAAATTTAAAACTCTAGAAGTCTAAATTTGGTAACGACTGTTCTGAGGACTCAGTGATTAACTGCATTGTTTTAATACTGCATATGTCTGGGTTGGTGGGGTGTTTTTTTGTTCACTTGTTTTTGTTAGTTCTGTGGGGAAGGGGGAGGGACAGTGACTAACTAGAATTGTAAAAGGGTCTGACAGTTGCTCCTTATGTCGAAGAGTGTGGTTCAGTCAGCCTTATAGCATTGCTTAGTTTTAGTGTGTACTTAAAGGCTTTTGAAATGTGCAGTGAGGAAATCTGCCTGCAGCATTTTCAGAAAATTGAGTTTACATAGGATCATCTCTTTTCATCCTCCTGTGACTCCAGTGGAGTTTGTTTTGCAAGGAAATTGCGAAAACTTGATTCAGGCAAAATTGTGGTGATGTTGCTTGATGTAAAGGCACTAGATGACGTTATGGTAAGCTGTTTTCCAACCTCTGGATGGATTTCTGACTACTAAGATCTTGATCCTTCTAGAATACCAGTAGCTAAAGCCTGAAGAGCCTTTCTCCATCTTTAAAGAGATAGGAGTTTGCACTTGTCAGTTTAAAATAGAGGGTGATAATCATTGTCTTTTACCCTGACATTGCAAGCTATATCTCAAGTGTAATTCCAGTTAGAAAGTTGTAGTTTTCTAAACTAATTTTTTTGTAGACTGTAGAATGCATTTAATTTTGAAACCTGATCTGTTGAATTTTATTTGTCTTGAGGACTATATTTAACCTATGCTTTGTGATATATAAGTCTATTTCCAAATCACTTGGAACTTTTGACTTTACCTCCTAAAATGCTGCATAGGCCATGACCTATGTAAGGAGAGGAAAAAAACTTTTGCCATTTAGTATCTTTGTATTTGGTGGAAAATTAGGACTGAAAGGCAAAAGTTGGTGTAAGAGAGAAGAGTTATTTACCTGGGCTGACTTAGGGCTAGAGTCATTTGCTGCTCCTTGAGATTTTGTAGCAGCCAGAATCTTCCTAAGTTTCAGGGAACTATGTACATTATGAGACATCAGATGAGTGATGGAGAGGGGTTGCTTTTCTGTTTTATATCTCTGGCAATTCAATTTATTTATTTATTTATTTATCTATCTATTTTTTATTAAATTCATTATGCTTTTTGATTAGTGACTTAATACTGGTTTAACAAAACTTAAATAGCTTTTAAAATTGCAACAAAAATAATATGTTGTCTCAGTGCTAGAACTGATTCATTTACTTTTTGAGTTAAAGAACCTATCATAATACTTGTACTTGAGGTGCTCTTCTCTCCTAGGCAGATTACTTGTAATCATAAAATTGCATTTCATAAATCCTGTTGGCTTTTGGTTTTGACACTGTGTGTGATCACATCTTTGCCATTTCCGTAAGTTTTCAGAAGAAGTCAGGTGGCAGCACTTGTGAAATTTCTGTCCTTTTAGGATGAGGAGTAGAATAAGCTGTAGAGGCATGACAGATGGACATTTTGTCAGAATGCTGTTCTAACGTTTCTGCAGCAGCCATCAGTTTCCCTCAAGGAGTGAGCATGACCTCGTCCATTCAGTAATTTCGGGAGGTCATCAGTCCTGTGTTTTGAGGGATCTCACTTGCTCTCATCTCAGGGTTGCCAACGAGAAATGAGCACAAAAGGTTTTAGAGAAGCACTGCTATTTACTGTTATTCTTGTTCTAGCTTTTTCTCTCTAAACTTTGCAATTGCTATATCTTTGCAGGTGGTTTGTCCAGATTGTAGTGATGATATTGCGGTGAAAAAAGACAATATTCTTGTTCGCTCATTCAAGGATGGCAAATTGTGAGTAGGAATGTTGAGTTTGATAATTGAACAAAATTTATACCTCAAGTGAAATGTAGCATGAGATGTGTTGGGTAAAGTATTAATAAAATCAGCGAGCTCAATAAGTTCCTGCCAAGATTTTTCTAGTGTTTAAAAAACTGTTAACAGCCTACATGGTGATGAAATTAGTCTTGAACTTTGTCATTATTAGTAATAGGATGCATAAATCTATCTGTCTTAGTTTTAATTTCATTGTTAAAACTGGGGCAAACACAGCAGTATTACGTGACTTCAAGAATGGCCTGAAACTCTTTCCCGCTGTGGTTGAAATAGAGCAGTGCTTTTCAGGGATGTGGCTGTAAGCTTATCCAGCTACAGAAGGGTTGGTGGGGGGTGTGTGCATGCCTGCACGTACACCACGTGCACACAGAGAAATCCTCTTTCTTGTTTGAAGGTAGTAAGGCATGTGTTTATCTCAGTCTAGACTGCAACTGCATCTTAGCGTGCTCCTTGCAAAGAGCTATAATGCTACTCAAAGTAGGAAAAAGGATAGAGAAACATAAAAAAACAGACTGTCTGGTATTTGTAACAAAATAAAGAACTTTGTGTTCTTAAACTTACAACAATAGAATTCTTTTTCTAGGTTTTAGTTTTTATTTCAAAAGTTGCGGACATTTATTGTGCTTGGTTCAGTTTAACACAATGTTTTGCAGGAAGGATATTTAAATATTTAAATATTTAACAGTTTTGTTGTGGTTTAAGTATTACTTATTAAGTCTGGGGTAGTACTCTACCATTTGATAGTTTTTCAGGCATCAGTGCACGTCACCCAAGGAACACACAAAAGATGTGTGCACACAAACACATACCCACCCCCCAGTCCTCCAGAGCTGCAGTTCAGATTTGCTTTCTTGGTCATAGACAAAGTAGAAATCAAGAAGTGCTTTGTTCTTTCAATTTGAAAGTCTTCAATTTCGTATTTACATTAATACTCATTTATGTTTTAAGCAAGGTAGGGTTCTAAATTAATGTGAGGGTTTAAAGTATTACATATATGGGAGATTCCAGAAACTACCTGTTTGTGGAAGTAGCATGCTTTCTTTACTATGCAGTGAATCCATATAGTTTAATCAATTTAATATAAAAGTTTTTGTTTTAATCCACTGCCTAATACCTTACCAGACTAACACTATAGTATTGTCAAGATAAATTTCCTATATGCTTCTTATGTATGTTTATAAAGTGTATTGTAATCTTAATGGGAGATTTGTATTGTATAGGTAGTTTACCTTTAAAATATTTTAATTTTTTTTAACACTTTCTAAATTCTCCAGTGTTTCTGTGCCAAGAAAAGATGTCCGGGAAATCAGTGAAACTTCACCAAAGCCTGATGCTTTGTTAAAACAAGGTAAAAATAACTTTCTGTGAGAAATGCTTGTATGTATTTGCTTTGTTACATGAATTGCACTAAATCTATGGCAGACTGATTCATGTCTTAAAGATCCTAAAGTGTAGGCTCTTTTGTTACAGAATAATATATTGAAGGAGAACAGTTAGGAAAGTTAGAGGAACTTTTTTTTAAACAAATAAAACCTAACTAAAGAAAACCCCCATAAACAACACCCCGCCTGCTCTGCACTGGCTTTAAGTGTAGACATGCCAAACATGCACACATCGGTTCTATACATTATATTTTTCCTTTTGCTTTAGAACTTTATAGACTTATTCTCACAGTAGTTCCCCTAATAGTTGTAAGTTGCCTTTATGAGGTTTGAAAATCTGGAATTGTGGGTGCATTTCAAAGTTTAAGCTTGTGTGATGAAACTCAGAATTAGCTTGTGATTCTTTCTTCATTCTTGCCCGCCCTTTTTGATATTTGTAAACTGCAGTGTAAACCTGTTGGATAGAGGTTTCCTCAGTTAAATTTTCATATATGCCCTATGCAGAAAATCCGTGTTTGTGCCTGTAGACACTAACATGGTAAAATATTAGTAATATCTGAGTGCCTTGATGTGCAGAGAATACGAGGCTAGTTTGACTGGGTAAGACAAATAAGGATGGACAGCATGGAGTGGTTGTTGAGGTTCTTTGAATTTGGAGTGGGATTGTTAGTTAGCAGTCTTTCCTTCTTTTCCTCTTCCCCATCACCCCTGATTATTGTTTTTTTAATTGAAATATTTGTGCAAACTGATACTTCCTGCAGTGCTAACAAAGGCTGGTTCTTTTACAGCTTTTGACCAAGCACTTGAATTCCGTAAAAACAGAACTGTTCCTAGTAACTGGAAGACAGAATTGAAAGAAGACAGCTCCAGCAGTGAAGCTGAAGAAGAAGAAGAGGATGAAAAAGAAAAAGAGGATAACAGCAGTGAAGAAGAGGCAAGTGAAGTTAGTAAAGGGCATAGAAACACAGATGATAAAAGTTAGCAGGGACATACATATTTAAGTAGGCCTTTTTAACATTAGGGGACATGTAACATGTTAACATAGGCAACACTGTTAACATAGGCATGCATTGTTGAATAACTCGCTCTTTCCCTGGTCTGCTGAGGATCTGCTCCACTACAGGCTGTCTCTCTGGCTACCCTGTGTAATGAAGCAGAGCTTTCAGTCAAGGTGTTAGCCCCCATGCACTCCACTTCCACCTTTCTTCTCTTTTTTGTTCTGCAAGTATGGAGTCCCCACCTCATGCTTGGTTTTCTAATCATCTGTTCTTTACTCCCAGCCTTCTGTCCAGAAAAAAAATCAAGACGAGAAAAGAAGAAAATTAGTGGAAAGAACTTTATTTCACAGCTGGCTGAGAGGCTGAAAGAGAGGCTTTTGAGCGTTTTATTTCTCTGTACCTTCCTGTGGTACTCTAAATCTGTATCTGCCATAGTCACTTTTTCTCTCACCAGCATTTGAGAGCTGTTCTCTTAATTTTCAAGCAAGTACCAGTAGCGCAGCAGACTTAATTTCCTAATAGTAAGGGAATTGTAAAGAAGAAACTGAATTGGTTTGGGTTTAAATGGTTCTTCGGGTTCTTCTCTCAGACCATCCTCTGTGGATATTGTGGCTCTGGCATACCAGAAGATAGTGTTTCATCCTTCAGTCATTCATTTCTTTAAAACATGTTGGGAGGCTACAAAAGTGTGAAGTTATGACTTTGCCACCTCTCCATGCTTTTAATTTCTTTCTGCCTCCTCTTTAAGCTCTCAGAAGATTATCCAGCTCTGATTGAAAGCTTGCAAGGGTCAGGCATTGCTCTGATTAGTATTTTGAGAAGCAAGGAATAGTTCCTTGGGCTCAATACAATTTCTGAACTTTGTCAGCAGGTTCTTGTCCAGCCATGAATATGATGCATGTAGATAAGTTTATATCTATATTTATACATCATCTTTATTTAGTGATCATTCCTGCACTACTTCTAGGTGAAAAATACAGAACCTTTAGCTACAGCATTTATAAACTTTTGACCTTGTATTCTTTGAGCACCTTCTCTTGAACTCCTCTTACTTGCATGTGACATTGTTTGAGCTAATCTTTCCACATGCTAGACATAAAGATTTCATCTCAGACAAATATTTTGGAATTTACTGTATCACCTCTTGTGATAATATCTTTTCCAGTAAACAGTGATTTCAGTCATTTGTTGAACTAGGAAGTTTCTAAAACAGAGGCAAAATATTTTTTTTCACTTCTCTTTTTTCTTCTTTGCTCTCCTTGGTGGTCAGTGGCATGTATGTCTTCTCTCCACCCATATTTGAACAGTTTCTGCAGCTTCTTCTCTTTGTTTTTGTGATTTTTTGCCTATAACCTCCTGGTTACTAAGCAACATCTTGTCCCAGACAGGACCTATGGGCCTGCCCTTGGGACTTTATCCACTTGCAGGCTGTTTTACTGCTTCCCAGAACATGATGGCTTCCCTCAGGCCATCCGTGTGGTCCTACTACCCATAAACCAGAACAAAACAAGACAGAAAACCCAAGCTCTTAAAGATGTCACCACGGGCTTCAAAAATAGATACGTCTATCCTATGTATATATTCGCCCCAATCTGTAGATACATACAAAGATGCTGTTCTATATCGCATATCTATATACATGCTTGACATGCAAATCCTCTTTACTTATCTTCTAAGAAGAGTAGTTGCCTTGTTGGTTTTTTTCCCTCTAATGGAAGAGACTGAAAAATGGCCTTCCTTTACTTTTCAACATCTGACGGTAGGTAAAAGAGTTGTCAAAGACCCTCTCTTCCAGTGCTGTGCTATAGTAGTGTGTGAATTTGTGTTGCAAAAAACATGTTGTTGTTTTCCTGGATTTTATTATCCTATGTAAAAGGCACTTTATTTTAACTTGTGGCATAGACAGATACATTGGGGACTGCAGAGTGACCATCTAGCACTCTGAAAATAAGCAAATATGACAGTGCGACATGCCTGCTTCAAAGCATTATCTAGGAAACCTTGTTGTCTAACTGGATTAAGAGATTATTAACAGATACTATTAGTATAGTATAATACATACTGACTCTGTAGAGGTTCTGAGAAAGTGTAAATGCTTTTCAGGGGCATGCAGGGTCCTAAGCTTTCCATGTTACCACACTTTTTTAGAAAGTTACTTTGTTCTCTGCTGGAAAAATTTATGAGGAGTATTCATTCACTTGCCATTCTGGCACCTCTGTGAATTACCACATTAGAGACATAGGAGTACTCTTGAGGCATTGGACTGTATAGTAGGAAAGGAGTGTTTTATTCAGCCTCTTCATCACCTTTACCTTATTTCCCCCTGTATTTAAAAAGAATACATTCCTTCCTCAAAACATTATTGGGTTTCTTTAAGGTTTTTTTCAGTGACACTTGTCACCCCTCCCCTAAACGCTTCATGAGACTAATGTCGAGTTTTTTCTTGTTGGTGAGGAACATGAGAATTCCAAGTAGCTGCTCATGATCTGTTTGCATGATTCAGCAGATGCTGGTAAAAGTCCTTTCCAAGTACCTGCTGTAGGAGATAAAAAAAAAGCAAAGAAAAAAAAAAATTACTCAGTTTTGGAGTTTTATTCCAGCGAAGTAATTAGTTCTCTGTGCCTGTGGAATATGAATGTTCTTAACTAGGCTTTTATCTGTACTACATGCAGAGCTGCAGCATCACCTTGTACGTGTCAGAGAGGAATTGGGCTAGATGTGCCGATTTCTGGTGCCTCTGCCCTGTGAAAAGGATCTCTAGTATATTGTTTGCAGTTCTCTGCCCAGCCTGTCCTTGCCCATCAAAGCTGCCTGCTCTGAGCTGTGCTAGTGCACTGGGTGTCAAATGCCCGTCATGTAATGCCCCTTGCAGAGACTTTCGTCTTGCATTGCCTTTGCAAGATTGGAACATTTTCATTACATTTCTGTTGATAATTATACCTGAAGGGCAGCTGTTTCAGCATATTGTGAATACTGGTTCCTAATTTTTTTGTCTGTTTACTCTGATGTCATCCAAGTGCATTTAGTGGGTAAGAGGAAGGACAGAATAAGAAAAAACCCTGCTTGATAATAGTTACCACCTTTCTTGACCTTATTTTCAGCTGTACCTCTGTATTAAATAGACTCAGTAGATGTTGGAGGGTTTGGGGTTTGTTTTTGTTTGTGTGTGTTTGTTTTTTCCGGTTCTGTTTAGTAATGATATTCTGTCTCTGTTGTTTTCTTAACTGTCTTAGTATAACTTTAAAGACAGTATGGTTTTTCCCCTTGCTTCAGGGTAGGTGAAGCTTTAATATTTAGTACAAGGAGACTGTTGAAGAATGGAAATTATAAACATGGAATGCAAATACACCAAAGAAAAATAATTTAGTTTAGATTACTGAACAATTAGTTATTTTGGGAAACTCTGCAGGTAGTATTAAAAATTAATCAACTCATATTTGGTGTATTGTTTTTCAGTAGCTCAGTCATCAGAATTTCTTCAGAATTTGATATATTAATATCTTACTGCTACTAGTTGTGGCAAACTCCATTTCCAAAAGAAATTATGAGGTGTTAGAAAGTAAGCCATAGTGCTTTGTTATGAAACTCCATTGTCTATTAATCTAAGTAAATCTAATACAAAGGTTTATTAGAGCAATGAACTGAACTTCCAAAATATCCATTGTTATTTCAGTTCTGGGATTGATCCTGCTCAGCACGCGCTCCGCTGGTGCCCCATGGCAGTTCGCATGCAGTGCCATTGGCTGCGGTTTGCCAGTGCAGTGGATTAGAACTCCTAAGAAAGTGCAAGCACCATTTGCTCTTTGACTTCATCTCTGAAAGTGACGTAGTCTATCCAGGAGCCAAGGAGTCACTTAACTGCAGTAGAAATAGAGCTGAGATTTCTGATAGAATCTCTTGATCATTAATAGCGCTGTCTCCCAGATTTCTGCATAAAAGGATGAAATTGAGAACACATCTTGATCTATGGTATCACTTACGATACTTCAGTGATCAGGCAAAAATCAATTTTGATGTATGTTTACAGTCAATGTTTTATATATTTTGAAACACTGTAGTTTATAAAACATGGTTTCATGTGGCATAGCACTGAGAGCATGTGTCTCTCTGTGCCATATCCTGTTGCTGACTACAGTAAAACAAACTTAAACATTTAAACCTAAATTATAACTGCTTTATGTTTCTTAATGAAGGACTGTAATTCAAAATGGTGACAGTTTTCTTGCATGCATTGCTTTAAACAGGAGGAAATAGAGCCGTTTCCTGAAGAACGAGAGAACTTTCTTCAGCAATTGTACAAGTTCATGGAAGACAGAGGTAGGCATTTTAATTAGCAGTACTTTCAAAAATTGAGCCTGTAAACACGTAGTGCTTTGCAGTACGGTTTTGGAAATGGGGAAACCGTTCTCATGCCTTCTGCCTTCCGTACTGTTTGGAAGATGAGTCTGTCGCTTGACTCATCTCCTAAAATGCAGTTCCATATTTCTGCTTTCAGAAATAAATGGATATATATAAATATTATCCTATTATGTTTTGCGTATATTGTACTATGTTTGCTATTGTGTACTTAGTGTGTGTATAATCAAACATTTAATGCTCTCAATCATATTAATTTATATTCCCAATTTAATAACTTTATAATACCAAGACACTTACCTTTTAGGTCATGGAAAAATGAGTTTACTTTGTGCTAATTTTCTTTTATGAATCCTGATAACTTACGTGCATGAACAATATCCATAGATGGAGATGCTTTTAAAAGCCAGTTTATTATGTAAAATCTTTACCAGGTTTTTATATATTGCAAGAAAAGACAGGAGTGAGGGTATCTGTATTTAAATTACTATTATAACTGGTTAAATTAGTATCTTCTTTAATGCCATTTTAAATGACTTAAACTGTTCACAAGAGATGACAATGTGATAGCTACTGCTGGTACAGTAGCAGAGGAAGTTTCAGCTCTTGAAGCATTATGGGATTGCTCCTGGTGAGGGTTGGTTTGGGGTTTTTTTAATATCAGTGAAAGCATTACAGTATACTTAGATGTAATTATTTCAGTGGGCGAAATAAAAATATGTATAATATAGTTAGCAAGAAAATTTGCATCATGTCTGCATGTTCAGTAATGTATGGAAGAATGTATATATATGCGTTAAATAACATAACCCATTTTCCCTCTAGTTCTGTAAGTAAGACTCTAGTGTTTTAATTTCATGAAAAAAAAGTACCAGATGCAGGAGGTGAGGTTTAAAATACTGTATTTAATAATAGTGCCTATGATGTGAATTTCATGTTATTCTGAAAAAAATACTTCAAAACACCCTAACAACTATTTTTGTTACCCAGGGACTCCTATTAACAAACGACCTGTATTAGGATATAGAAATTTGAATCTCTTCAAATTATTCAGACTTGTACACAAGCTTGGAGGATTTGATAACGTGAGTATTAGTATGATGAGTACTCCAGAGCCATAAAACCTGTGGATGCTGTTCATTATTGTGAAATAATTTATTACTCTGTGAAGTACTGATAAATAACTGGACCATTAGATGTATGAAAGTGTTCTACTATGGCTGCACATGACGTCATGCAGCTCTAAAAACCATGTTTCAACATGGACTGGAACTAGTTATGATGTGTAACAAATTACACATCTTCTCAGCATGTTTAATTATTGCTGCATAACATCAGCCTGCATGTGTGTTTTTGTAATACTTTAAGAAACGTTTGTCTGATAAAGTTGTTACCTCCATGTGAAAGGAGTCACTCCTCAGTAAAATCTCAAGGGCAACCAATTTAGTGACCTGATGTGAGGCCCTTAATTTCTATTTGTTCTGGGCAGTGTAAAGAAGACTTTGCGGATAGGGATTAGTGAGACTGGGCTTGGGAGGAGTAATTGAAACATCTTGAATTCATGGCCAAGCAGGTTCTGTCTGTGCTTTGAACTGCTTCCTGTGAATGTAGCCTGACGGCTGAGGAGGTCTGTTTGTGCAGTGGTGCCTTTCTGATAGACGAGACAGGATGTGGTACTTGGGTATTGCAGTACATCTGCTTTACCTTCACAGATGGTTAGAAATGGGCACATCATGGAACTTCATCACCAAAGGGCATGTTGAGGACATAATGAAAGACTGACAGGCACTGTCCGGTGCAGTGCTACCAGGCCTGTGTATTGTTAATGATTCAACTTCCTTCCAATTTCATGAAAATTCTAGCTCTGATAGTTAAGAATTACTTTGACTATAAAATAAAAACAAAAAAAATCTACTGATTTTTCTGATAGCTATATTTTCTTTCCTCTCTTTTATTGCCACCTGGAGAGGAAAGCCTGCTGTGGCTTGTTGCATCACGCAAATGCTAAATTGCTTAAAGTAATTGCATTAGACTACAGTTTGCATTACTGTGAAATACTGTGTGTGTGATAAATAGTAATTTTATAGATCAGAGGAAATTACTTACATTTATTTTCTGAAGCTGTAAAATTTGTCAGTTTGGTTTTTTTTCAGTGAATTAATTCAAAAACAATTATTTCATTGTCTTTAACAGATTGAAAGTGGAGCAGTGTGGAAGCAAGTTTATCAAGATCTTGGAATCCCTGTATTAAATTCAGCTGCAGGATATAATGTTAAATGTGCATACAGAAAGTAAGTAATAAAGCCATAAAGTTTATGCTAAAACTACAGTGAACTGAAGTGATCCTGTGCTAGGGGTAATATACATGAAATCCATAACTCTTTGGTTATAATACAGTTTTTAAGGCTTTAAAGCTACTGCCCATGTTTAGCTTCTCTAGGTTGGATTTTCCTTCTTTAGTCAAACTTGCTTATCACAAACAATTTTTTTTTTTTAGATATCTCTATGGTTTTGAAGAGTATTGTACATCAGCTAACATTGAATTCCAAATGGCATTGCCAGAGAAAGTGACGAACAAGCCTTGTAAAGACTGTGAAAAAGAAAAAGAATTGAAGATGCGTGAAGAACCAGAGCAGGATGCAAAAGAGATAAAAGTGGACAAGGATGAGCACAAGCAGGAAGAAGTAGCAGTAGTACAACAAGAAGAAAAAAAGTCAGCTGAGAGTGATAATGAAAGTAAAGAAAATGATAAGCCCTCTGTTCTGGTAATATATTTTAAAGTTCATCTTACATCTTGCTTATAAAGTCTGTTGGTGTGTTAATAACCATGGATTGATATAAAGATTGAAATTTCTATGATGGATTTCAAATAAGACACAAACTCACTATAAACCTCATTCAGAACAAGACATTTGAGCTATATTTACTCTAGGTGCCTAGACTTTACTCTAGGTTTAGGGGGTCATGTAGAACCAGTGTCTGACTCATTAGAAAACAGCTCCAACATTCTACTTGTTTGAGAGCCTCCTGGGTGAAATGGAGACTAATTAGTGTCCAGTTTTATCCTTATCTGAGTAATGCATGTTCACAGCTAACTATATTGCTGATATTTTCATTATGCATTTAGCTATGCTTGTAAGCCCTCATAAATCCTGCTGTTACTTTTGTGTTCAGTGAAACCAGTGACGCTCTACAAAGACTTGGGCCGTATTATGTACACATGATCTAATGTAGTTTAGTGGTCCAGAGAGACAAATGTTTATAGCTTTTCAAAATCCACTGTTGGCTCAGTGGCTTTAGCAAAGGAAGTTCAGGGCCATAAACTGATGTGCTGCACTGTACAGGCCTTGGGGTTTGCTGTGTGGCTTCTCAAGTCAGTGTGCAACACAGCTGTAATAAGTGGCAGCCGGCCCTGGTGGGTGTGCTGGTATTCCCTGGGAGGAATGCCAGATGGGTCAGTAGTGGTGTTTCTGCATCCCAAGTGGAAACATGGTTTGTGAAGTGTTTGTCTTGGGGATTGCTTTGCAGTCCAGTTTTAAGAGCTGCAAGCCTGTATCGTCGTGATAAAACAAGCCAGGACACTGGCTGTGACTTTAAGCTGTTAGGTTTAGCTTAAGACTTTCAAAAGGAAAAGCAGCAGAGGTGGCTGTAATTTTAGGACAAGCCCCACACTATGGCATTTTTTTGCTCCTATGTCTTCTGAGTGTTTTGTCTGCCTTTTCTTAAATCCTTTTTTTTCACCTTGTGAGTTAACTAAAGGTTTTGTTATCCTAGGGAAACAAAAAAAATTTGCCAGATTCTGTGTTTACTCAGCTTGATCAAGAAAAGGACTTAAATGTAATCAAAACTGAAGATGAAACCAAATTGGAAGACAAAGAGGAGGAAAAGATCAAAGAAATGGAAAATCCTACAGTAAATGCAGATGCTGAAGAAAAAGAAAAATCAGGGTAAGTTATACTGTTTCTAATCAGATGAGACATAGCTGTTTTTAAAATTTTACTCTTGTAATTTGAACTTCAGATCAGACATGCTGTTGTTAATTAGACTCGTATCTTCCAGAGACTGATGTGTTTATAACTTTGTCATGGTTAGGCCATTGAAGTCATCAATCTGTTTTTAAAAGAAGAGGCAGCTTAAGTGTTACAGGTTCCAGGCCTAAATGTAAGCTGAGTGAGAACAGAATACAAAGCATAAGTGACTATTTGATTTAATACAAAAATATTGCAGTCATTGCCAGGAGCATTTTTATACTTGATTTTGGTACAAGTATATGGCAAATTTGTGGTTTCCAGCTTTTGCTTTTGGACAGGGATGTGTAACATGGGAAAAGATGGAAGTACCAGCCCTTGAATAGTGCTGGTACTGGCAGGAGTCTCTTGCGCAGACCTTCAGACAGGTGTTTTGAAAGTAGGAGATGGAAATAATAGGGATGCTCAGGGCCATCTAATCAATGAGTGTGTGAATAATGTAGTTCATGGAATGGGCAGGTTTTCCTGTTTCAGTGCAGGAAAATCTTACAAGTGTTTTTCAGCAGCCACACAAAAAAAATAGAACCAGAATATAGTCCTCGTTAGTCCCCAGTGTATTTGTATTCTTACAATTAAAACTCTCATACAGTATGATTTCTAGTGTTAAGAACGCAAAAATTCCCCATAGAGGTCAGATAGATCTCTTCTAATACAGTATTTGCTTTCAATAAAACTCAGTAACAGATGCTTAAGGGAGAAGCTGTTGGAAGAGGGAAAGCAGATAGTGACACCTCCTTATACTTTCACAGCAATCTGTATATCAGGGATGTGTTGAATTTTGGGGGTTTTTTTTGTAGTCAATAGTGTCAGTTGCCTGACCAATAATTCCCTTGTTCATTCCAGCAATTTTGTTGTTTAGTAGATCAGCAGTCTTGATCTTCTGTCTAAATATCATTAGCTCTTAATGATTCTTCTGGCCCATTAAAAGTTGTGGCCAGAATGTCATGGTTTAGTATATTTAATTCTGATTAATTGGTAATAGTTATTTTATTTTATTTTAGATTTTGATTTTTTAGTGGGCTCTGGAATGATCCTTTTGTGAAAAGTTTCTGTCCTCCTGAATATTTACAGTGAGATTTCGTTGGCAATTTCTGTAACTCAGAAATGCAGAATACAGAAAAAACAAGTATACCTGAACACAGTTAAAGAACCTTTTCTTTATGGATGTGATTTTGTTTGTATCCTGTGTAAACTTTTCTTTTTTAAAATAATGATTGCATTTGTTATTTTTAACATGAACTAGATGAGTTGTACTTTAACAGGTTTGCAAGATTTTCAGAATTATTAAAGACTGATTTTACAATGCTGCTCTCAAAATATGGAACTAAGTAGATGGAAAACTTTGCAATGCTTAAAGAAGAGCAATTTTTAAAGTTCCCTAAATTGTATGTTTGTATGTGTGTAGGTTTGTGATGTTACTTTATATTTATTTATATACCTGAAAAGTATGGTGGCTTCATGCTTACTGTGCTGCAGTAGTAAATGGTATGTGAACAGTTATAAGCTGCGTTTGCTTTTCAGTAATCCTTTATTTTTATTTTCTTATGTTGGGGTGTTTTTAATCCCAATTAATGTCAATTTGCATTATTTATTACATCAAAAATGTTATGAGTGTTCCTAGTTTTTTATTTATGAAAACAACAAAAATCTGTAGAGAATACTTATTTCATTTTAAATTTTCCCAATTCACCTGATAGCAATTGAGTGAGTTCTTTTCCCTCTGCTCCTCCTTACTCATCCCAGTGGAAAACTCTTCCAACTAGTATTTTTGTCATTATGACTCTTGGAAGAGCGTAATGAGTTGCTTAGAATAGAAAGTATAACTCTAAAAAGAGATGTAGGTGGTGACGTGGTCATTGCTGGGAGGTATGCTGTGTTTGAAAGAATAACTTAAATTACAAAAATGGAACGCTTCCAACAGTTAATTGTAAGTATTTCTAAGCAGTGTTACTGTAGTAGCACTGTTAGCATGATTACTTTTTCATTCTACCCTCAGATTGATAGGGATACAAAATCCACTTGTGTCAGCTTTAAAGAGCTTTGAAAAATGTCACTGTCATCCTAAATGCTAAACAATGTTTTTAGCATTTATGCCATAAAGGCATAAAGGAAATTTGTGGGGCATTGTATTCGATGTTGTACTTCCCTATACCCAATGTCATGGATTAGAAGTGGCAGAACTTATACAAAGGTGGAAATGCTGTGGTTAGAGTTCTTTGTTGAACTGAAATGCAAAATGAAAATAGGCATTTTTTTAGGTAGCAAATCAATCACGCATACCAATACCTGAAATGTAATCAAAATAGATCAGTGTGAAATTCAGACTGAAATTTTGTTATTTGGTGTATTTAAAATGTCTTCCTGGAACTTTTTTTAAGTTATAGACCATTTTTTCCTTCACAGTCCTAACAAAATAGCTAAACAAATTAAATCTAATGTTAAATTAGGCAAACTTGTAGAGTTTTCTATTTGCATTTATATCTGTAGGACTTTGGACATCTTCATGTAGCTTATTTGTCTATAGACACAAGGAACCATGAGGATGGAAAAACTTCTGGGTTTCTTCTTGCTGAATTTCTTATGGGAGGACTGGACGTAACTCCCAGCTTCCAGATCTCAGGAAATACTACTGGAAGCCAGGGTTGTTTGTTTTCTGCAGGTTTTGTTTCTTTGTGCAATCCCATGTGTCCCAAACCTTTGAGATTGCTACCACTTGAATTGTATGGTTCCATCTACATGGACTTGAACAATATGATGAAGAGGAAATAAGTCTCAGCTTTCTCTTCCTTTCTTCCCTGGAGTGCCAGTTTCTTGCCTGCTTATGTGTCTGTGAACACTGAGAGTAGAGATTCAAAGGGCACCTTGCCCTTTATTCTGTATGTGCTTTTCTTGTTCGCTTTTTGCTTTTGTTCTTTTCTTTTTCCTGTGACTAGTGGAAGATACCTGTGCTAGATACAGGTTGTACAGCTCGTGGTCATTAAAACGAGTTTAAAAAGCCAATAATGTGTCTGTCCCACAATGTCCTTTACCAAACTGACTTTCTAAACCATCCTTTTCCATAGCATCAAAAAAAGTAGTTACACTTGGCTAATGAATAAACAAGAAAGTTCAAAATCCTTCTTCTTCAGAACTTCCTACAAACTTGACGTTGTAGAAGTCATGATCTTCAAATGTAGCATTGCATAGTTGGTGTGCTATTTCCTTTGTAGCATCCAATAATATCAGCTGTTCTAACTTGTTGAACACTTGAGTTAAAGTCAACAAGTTGGGAACAAAGGTGTTTTTCTATATAATGAACATGTAGAAATTGGGTATGTTCCAAAGAGATTGGGGCCAGGAGCCTAGTGGAGTTTTTAGAAGGCGTGAGTTTTTTAGTACAGGCTAATAAAATGAAAGGTAAATCTTTAAAAATGTCATAGTAGATACATATTGGAAACTGAAGTGTAGGTTAAATGCTATATAACCAATATTAGTAAGATTTTTTTTCCCCAGATAGTTAATTGAACTCAAAGTT
Organism: Irena cyanogastra; assembly: GCA_013397155.1. Taxonomy (NCBI): domain Eukaryota; kingdom Metazoa; phylum Chordata; class Aves; order Passeriformes; family Irenidae; genus Irena; species Irena cyanogastra. Next base: position 27,390 of record VWZV01015127.1, read on the forward strand.
TCTGTGTTGGTTTTGGAGTTTTTATTGAGAATTTTTTTGGGTTGGTTTTGTGTTCTATTTTGGTTTTAACACTTTGCTCTGAGGCACTTGGGACAGACCACTGTCAAGAACTTACTGAAATGAAAGGTTAAATGCTGAGAATCTGGGTAATTTTTGCTTCTCAGGAAAAATCTGCAGCAGACTTATATATGGGTAGTATTTGGATTTTTGAGGTGCCTAGGCAAAATTCTTTTAAGAATTTTAAGAATCCCAGTTCCAGTTCATAGGCATTGCAAGAGGTTTAGTTCTCTTAGTTTCTTTCTTGTGGCTGAGGTGCTGCCTTAACACCAGGAAGGGTGCCATCTCTGGATCTTACCTTGTTCTTGCTCATCAGACTGTCATTTTGACAAGTCCTTCTTTGGCCTTAGGAAACTTTTTGAATTTATTTGGGTGTTCTTCTTGAAAACAGTCTATTTTTTTTATTTTCTCCAAGGAATGCATGAACAAATGTCCTTAAGGAATGCTTTAGAAACCTGAACACCTCTGGTTGTCGGATACTGATGGTTTAGGTCTTTATGGTGTGGTTTTCTGGCAGCTGATATTGTCATATTTTGACAATATCAAAGGTGAAAATGCTAAACATTTAGTCTTTGGTTTAATTCTGTTCAAGACTATCAGCCATTCATTCACATGCAAGGGAAAAATCTCAATCTTAAAGCTGTTACATGCATCTTTCGTGCAGTAGTAACATCTCCCCTCCTGTAAGCAGTAGGAGGGAACTAGGAATAATAAAAGCAGTAATTGAAAACTAAGTGGAGATGGGCATTGTTTCATGTGAAGGATTTTACTAAGGTTTATTGCCCCTGTGGGGTAAGAGGAATGAATACCTGCTGTGCCTGTGCTGCTGCTGAAACTTTTTGTACAAGAGTTAAATTTTCTGATAACACCTGTTAAGGATTCTCTGAAAGCAGTTTACAGTGGGTTTATATAATAGTCAAAAGCTCCATTTCACATACAGGAGAAAATCATTGTTAGAGGCAATGTTTTCTTCAGTTCCTTATCCATTGAAATGGCATGTCATTGTGGTGGTGAATCTGAAATGGTGGCAAGAAGGCTAGAATCTTTTGGAGTGTAGAATATTTGATATAAAAGGCATATCTCTTAGCTTCTGAAGAGTTGAGAACTATATACTGAGATAGCTTTCTCCAGTTTGATTCAAAGTTATGTGGAATTGATCAGCTTGGGTAAATGGAGAACAATGTGTCATGTTCAGTGCTTGTGTAGTGTAAACATATGCTCAGAATCCTAGATTGGTGGTGTGTATGCAAAAGAAAAATGCTTATAAGAACCATACTTAGTAATTTTATTTATAGGAATGTATTTCAATACTCTTTTTCGTGATGTGTGTTCTGTTTATATATTTCAGCTGTCTTTATATGAGGAAAAAATTCTCGTGTAGTCATGTTTTCAGAAAGTCTTAATTGATTTTTTTTCTTAATATAGAATACAGACTGATACATACATACATGTAATGGTTGCTTTTGATACAGCAATAAGCTGCAAATGACACAATAATGAAGTGTAGAGTGGCGGTGTAAATGTACTGGCTCTTTGTATTGAATGGAAGGGAGACACCTGATTTGGGAAAAGCGGTTCTGCCATCATATTTTATGTAGCAAATGGTCACTGTGCAGGTTATTAACCATGGTGGCTGTCACCGAGGCTTGCAAGTGTGGGAGAGTCTTTAAACATTCATCAGTTACTGTATGCTTCCAAGGTGAATGTGAACTGTGCTGTAAAAACAGGAAGGACTGTACTCTTCAGTCAGACTTTAGAACCACCTTTTATCCTTTTGAGGAATGTTTCAACACGTGGCTGAACGATGAGAAGTGATAACGTGAGGTCCTCTCGTGTCTGTGGCAGCAGAGGAACACACTGATCACAGCCCGTGTGCTTGCATGATTGAAGTATACTGTACTACACTCAGGTGTGACTCAGATCAAGGTAGTGCCTTCCCTTTCCCCTGGGACAAGGGACCCCAACTGCATTTATTCCAACTTTCTGTCTGCAGACAGAAGTCCCTGGAACTTTTATTTTAAGATTTTCTTTGTAGCTTCAGAGGTGCTGTGGTTTAACCCAGCTGGCAGTTGTGTACCATGCAACCACTGGCTCACTTTCCTCCCACCCTGCTGCATCCAAAACAGAGCACTGTGCTACCAAGGAGATAAAATCTCTATCCCAGCCAAAACCAGAACAAGGGGGAAGACAAATACTGGTGATTTTTTTGGGGAGGTGTTATTTTGTGTAATTAAATATGAGATTCCATTATCATGGCATGAGTAAAGGTCTGAATGACCTCTCTGCCTTAAAACTTAAGGTCACCTTTATACATCTGTGATTGGTAATGTAAAAAGAGACTGAACATCTTTCAGCTCTGTGTTATGAGAAGTAGAGGTTAAATTATGCTCTAGGATGAGAAAAAGGAAAAAATAAGCAGGAAACAAAAATAGAAGCTAATTCCTAAACTTGAAGTGTCAATTATACAAAAGTTTATTTCTGCTAGTGATTCAATTAACTGTAATGACTTAATTAAGCCAATAATTGAAATAATCTTGCTTCCTCAAATTTTAGAATAACCCCTGAAAAAATAATCTTGCATGTGCCATCTCACCTGCTGTGTGTACCAGTTTTTGGTGCATCAGGGAAAGTGTACTGTAGTATGGTCAGGTTTGCTGCAAAACAGGAATCCTAAGAGGCAGACACAAGGTTCCAAATCACACTCTGTCTCATAGGTTCCACCTGGGCTTTGTTACAGCTCATGTTTCGTGCCAGAGAATGTGGGTTGAAAGAGATTTGCATGATGCTGCATTTTCTTGGGTGGTGTAAGAGCAGCAGTGTTTCACTTATTAACTACATCTGGTTGTTAATATACTTAATTATGGTTGTGTTGGTGTTAAATCTTTATATTGACTGAGAATGACCTACTGTGTGTGTGGTTTTAGATTTTTAAGGATATTGCATTGTCCTTTGAAACTAATGATAAGCGATATTTGTATGGTCTAAACATTTTAATGGTTTTACTTTATTAATGAATAGTTTTGCATTTTAATTCATTCATTTCTTGCTTCTGACGGTTTATGTTCCCAATCCTTGTGAGATGAGGGTGAGGGTATTCTTTTTAGTCTGTGGTTGTAATTTGTAATGCTTTTGAGTCCTGATAAGCTTTCTGGTAATACTTTGGATTCTGGAACAGAGTTACACTTGCATTGCTGTGCCTCCTGTACACTGTGTATGCACATCTGCTGCTGCCTTGTTTCATCAGCTGCTGCTTGGGGTGTTCAAATTGTTGCAGCTTTGTGGTAGATACTGCTTGGTACTGGTTTTAAGTTGACAGTTACTGTCTGCTGCCAAGAAGTTTGTTTCTTTTTTTCTTCTCTTTTTTTTTTTTAATTTACCTTTTCCCCATGCCCTTCCCCCATATGGGATTTTGACTAAACAGCATTGAAGAAAATCCAGTGATCTCATGCGTACACACATGGACTAATGAAGTTATGACTGTGCATACTGGATGCCTACAATCACAATTTCCTCTTAGAAACCTCAGTTTTGTGGCAGTCACAGCTTCTCCTTTGTCTGCACTGCCAGATTTGAACTATTTATGGCATTATAAGACAATATCTTCCTTGCAACCATTGGTATGTGTTCTTGGGTTTTGTGTTGGGGTTTTTTTGTTGGCTTTTTGTTCCAGGAGCTGTATGAGTGTGTTGTTTCTTTTCTGCTCCAGAATGATGAACGTTCTTTGCTTCTGTTTGGTTTCCTAAAATCTCGAGCTTATGATTGCTAACCAAGTCACTCCTTAGAACACCTTTTAATTGCAGCCACCTCTGCTGCCATTTTGCTTTTGCTTCCTGACATGCCCTCCCCCTGTGTTCAGCCTGCTGTTCACATCTCCTTGGCCATCCACGTTACTCAGCTTCACAATGATGGTTTCACACATCTCTTCCAGAAGGTACCAATTTCTGGTATTTTCATGGAGTCTTTGTAGGATATGTTGGGACACCAAGAAAGCCATAGGGTGATTAAAATGAGTTCAGCTCAAAATTTGTTCAGCTATCGAAAAGCCAGTGTCTGGAAAATGCTGAATCTCCAGCATAGGTGTACTNATATATATACATAAAATATAAAATTAAATATATAAATAAAATATAAAATTAAAATCTTGGCCTTTTAGAATTAAACTCTGTGGTCCATGCCATATATATCTGAATAGATATGTCTTCTATGACTTGGTACTTAATAGACAAACATGGATTTTTTTAACCTTTGTCTTAGCATGTATGCACATCTGTGTATATACATATATGTATTTGTATATTTAGTGTGTCTATGCATACATATGTGACAACATTCATTTCTGTAGTAATTTTATTAAATCAGTGTGGTTATACTACAGTTGAATTTAGCCTATTGTTCTGAATTACCTTTTGCCAGCTAATTAATAGTAATACTGCAGTTTTACTTCTGCAAAGGAGCATCCTTTCGCAGGGAGAAAGTAGCTTGGCTTATCTGAGTATTTTTTACTGAAAATGTTATGGAAAGGTTTAGATTTATACAGACTGTGAGCTTAACTAAAATCTGGTGTGAATCAGACTTGGAGCAGTACTTACCTTCTCTTATCCGGATATCCAAACATACCTGTTCCATTTATCAGGTTTTTTCATTATTGGCGGTCTGCAGTTGTTGTGGATTTAGTCAGCAACTAAATCTGTTCTGTATTGCACAGAGTGTGTGATTAGAATGGTACGAGGGCCAATAATGCTGCTTTATAAGTCTAATTAAGATTAGAAGATATTTTCCCCCATTAACTTTTGTAATCTAGTCTGCCTCTTTAAGCTGATTGCAGATAATTTTCAGATAACTGAGCAGCCCATAGCTACCATTGACTGAAACTGGTGAGATTTGTGGGTTCTTATTGCTTCTGAAAATTGATCCAAAATATCTAGAGATGTGTTCAAAATTAGCTTACTTCTGAGAGCAGTGAACACCTGCTTGTGTATTTATATAGTAATTAAATGCAAGTTTGACATATTTAGAATATTTTTGGTGTAATTGGCAAGGAGTGACAAGGTCATGAATTAGCACAGGTTGTTTAATTTGCTAATACAGTCACATAAGGTGTTGAGGGTTTTTTGGTCCAAAATCTGGTTGTGGTTGCAGTAATTTCGAGCTGTTGAGACAGAGTTTATGTATTGTAATAAAGCAAGAGTTTTTTTGAGAAGCAAGTTTCAAGAAGCGTTTGTAAAACTTGTAGATTTTGATGGATTTTTTTTCTTTTAGTCACTTTTGCACCTTACAGTCACTGGATTTTGTGTGTGTTGCTATATCCTATTTTGCTGATATTACTCAGCTGTAGTGCAGTTTCACATATTTGGAGCCTCCTGTTTCCCACTCTCTAATGCATCCACAATATTTATCAATATATGTGGTTTGGAACTGAAAAGCTTATGAAGTATCTCATATTAACTCTACAATTTTTTAAACCTTTCAAGAGATGACACGAATAAGGAAGAAGATGAAGATGAAGAAGAANTTTCCCCATGCCCTTCCCCCATATGGGATTTTGACTAAACAGCATTGAAGAAAATCCAGTGATCTCATGCGTACACACATGGACTAATGAAGTTATGACTGTGCATACTGGATGCCTACAATCACAATTTCCTCTTAGAAACCTCAGTTTTGTGGCAGTCACAGCTTCTCCTTTGTCTGCACTGCCAGATTTGAACTATTTATGGCATTATAAGACAATATCTTCCTTGCAACCATTGGTATGTGTTCTTGGGTTTTGTGTTGGGGTTTTTTTGTTGGCTTTTTGTTCCAGGAGCTGTATGAGTGTGTTGTTTCTTTTCTGCTCCAGAATGATGAACGTTCTTTGCTTCTGTTTGGTTTCCTAAAATCTCGAGCTTATGATTGCTAACCAAGTCACTCCTTAGAACACCTTTTAATTGCAGCCACCTCTGCTGCCATTTTGCTTTTGCTTCCTGACATGCCCTCCCCCTGTGTTCAGCCTGCTGTTCACATCTCCTTGGCCATCCACGTTACTCAGCTTCACAATGATGGTTTCACACATCTCTTCCAGAAGGTACCAATTTCTGGTATTTTCATGGAGTCTTTGTAGGATATGTTGGGACACCAAGAAAGCCATAGGGTGATTAAAATGAGTTCAGCTCAAAATTTGTTCAGCTATCGAAAAGCCAGTGTCTGGAAAATGCTGAATCTCCAGCATAGGTGTACTTTACTTTGCAGACAGCATTCAAGGGTTGTGGCCCCAGATCATGGAGGGGAAAAAAAAAAAAGCAGCAAAATTTGGTTCACTGCAGTTTTGAAGTGTACTTACTAATAAAGTCACAAGCTCCTCTTGTTCTTGGAGCAGTGGTGGCTCTGCTTCTGATCCCATTTTTTTTTAGCTTTTGTATAATAATACCTGTTGAACTGAAATTGGCTAGGAGTTTTTGTTTAGTGCAGCAGAGAGTATAACTTAAAATCATTTGAATTACTAGTTGGTGCTTTTTGTTGTTAGCTGTGGAATTCTATTCAGGAATTTTTCATCTTACTCTTTGGGCACTTTTTTCCCTGATTTCCTTGGGAAGTAGTTTTGTCATAAGTGAGCTTTCAAAGCTTGTTTATTCATGTTGCATTTTTAACTCTGGTAGTTTTAACTTCACTAGCAAAGTAATTCACTGAAAGTATATAGTTCTATATCTGTCTGTCTGTCTCTATATCTCCTGGAAGGCCAAGACTTCGTGTATGTATATATATACATNACTAAAATCTGGTGTGAATCAGACTTGGAGCAGTACTTACCTTCTCTTATCCGGATATCCAAACATACCTGTTCCATTTATCAGGTTTTTTCATTATTGGCGGTCTGCAGTTGTTGTGGATTTAGTCAGCAACTAAATCTGTTCTGTATTGCACAGAGTGTGTGATTAGAATGGTACGAGGGCCAATAATGCTGCTTTATAAGTCTAATTAAGATTAGAAGATATTTTCCCCCATTAACTTTTGTAATCTAGTCTGCCTCTTTAAGCTGATTGCAGATAATTTTCAGATAACTGAGCAGCCCATAGCTACCATTGACTGAAACTAGTGAGATTTGTGGGTTCTTATTGCTTCTGAAAATTGATCCAAAATATCTAGAGATGTGTTCAAAATTAGCTTACTTCTGAGAGCAGTGAACACCTGCTTGTGTATTTATATAGTAATTAAATGCAAGTTTGACATATTTAGAATATTTTTGGTGTAATTGGCAAGGAGTGACAAGGTCATAAATTAGCACAGGTTGTTTAATTTGCTAATACAGTCACATAAGGTGTTGGGGGTTTTTTGGTCCAAAATCTGGTTGTGGTTGCAGTAATTTCGAGCTGTTGAGACAGGGTTTATGTATTGTAATAAAGCAAGAGTTTTTTTGAGAAGCAAGTTTCAAGAAGCGTTTGTAAAACTTGTAGATTTTGATGGATTTTTTTTCTTTTAGTCACTTTTGCACCTTACAGTCACTGGATTTTGTGTGTGTTGCTATATCCTATTTTGCTGATATTACTCAGCTGTAGTGCAGTTTCACATATTTGGAGCCTCCTGTTTCCCACTCTCTAATGCATCCACAATATTTATCAATATATGTGGTTTGGAACTGAAAAGCTTATGAAGTATCTCATATTAACTCTACAATTTTTTAAACCTTTCAAGAGATGACACGAATAAGGAAGAAGATGAAGATGAAGAAGAAGCAGAGGAGGAGGAAGAGGAGGAGGAGGAAGAAGACAACAATAACAATGAGGAAGAAGAGTTTGAATGCTATCCACCAGGCATGAAAGTCCAAGTGCGGTATGGAAGAGGGAAAAATCAAAAAATGTATGAAGCTAGTATTAAAGATTCTGACATCGAAGGTGGAGAAGTCCTTTACTTGGTGCACTACTGTGGATGGAACGTGAGGTAACTTGAGTTTTAGTTAGTGATTACTTCTTGAATTACTTCTCAAATACACTTATGAATTTTAAAAACTAAATTAATAGACATCTGGAGTCCTAAACTTTCAGTATTGGTGTTCTGTGAAGGTCATTGTACTGTATGAAACTTAGATTTTTGACACTATATAAATGCAGGGCTTTAGTTACTTTGAAAATCATCTTAAAATGACTTGTTCAAAGAAGGCTTCATTTATTCCTCATCTTACTTTTACATCTTCCCATGCAAGTGACACATCACTCTTTTCAGGTTCCTCCCCTGGCTCTCTTAAGCCGATTGTCGCTGATTCAGTGTTTGAGTAGTGCATTTAGCTGAGTGAACTCACTCTTGTCAGTGAAGCACAGAGTACACTAGCAATAGGGTATTTAACTGGAAAACAACAAGATCCTTAGTGGCAAATAAGTGCACAGCAAATAACTGCGTTTCATCTGATCTGATATCTATCCTCCCTACCCCACCTCCCCCTGAGGCTGCCTTAAGCTTCCCAGACAGACTCTTCTTAGCCTAGTGGCTTTTTATGCTTTCTTTAATAGAAAGAGGAGCATGTGTTTTTTATTGTCTAGCATTAATAGAAGTAAGTTGAAGTATTTCTGTTGCTATTGCAGACCTCTTTTTTGCCATTTAAAACTTGAAGCAACTTTGAAAACAGTAGAGAAAACTAAAAATTTTGAGCAGATTAAAAGCATGTCTGCTCCTTTCCTCAGTTTCAACATAACTGCTCACTGTCCTTAACTACTACCTTTTAGACTTTATTACTGTCTGTAAAAAAAAAAAAAACCACAAGTCTGAGACAAGTGTGAGGTACTTTTTTCTTATTTCTCCTTTTCCTGGAAAGTTGAGGTTCTTGTAAACTTCATCTGTCATCTGAGAATCCTGTCTCTGACCAGGAGGGCAGGACAAATATCATTCATTCAGTTCTAGCAAGATCTGCTAGCGAAGGTAACAGAGAAGTGCAGTGCTTCTCTTGCTGCCTTGAATTCACCTCTTTGCATCGAGGCCCGGTGATTCCCAGGCGCGCCCGAGCTACTGCCGAGGAGGAATCTCGCTCTTGCCGATTTGGGTACTGATCTTCTCTAGAATTTTGATCTGCATTGATCTTCAGGAATAGGATCTGACATAAACTCTCTTCAGGCAACGTCTGTAAGCATAGAGGGCTGTGAAGTCAAGATATGAGGGGAGATGCAGCCCGCTCAAGGTGGGAGCTGGGGTGTGACTTCCGTTTTGGTCCAGTTCTTATTGAGGAGGACTCCCTTGGAGTGCGATTTGCTGGAATTTTCATCCTACTCGCTGAAGACTACTGTGTGTACCATTCCAAGAGGTTTCTTGCTTTTAAACTCTTTGTTTTGGAATTCACGTGTAAGCATAGAAGTTACTTTCCTTTTGGAGCAAATATCATGCTGTTATCCATGCTGTGAGGTGAGATGATCAGAGTTTTATTTGAGCAGTACTGCTTCAAATCTGAAGAACTGAGAAGTAAGAAGTGAGTCTTCTTCACCTTGGAGATCCCAGCACCCCAGTTCTTAAAGGAGAAATCAAGATTCTAAATTTTTAACTCTGCATTTTAAGCAAATCTGCAGATTGATGTCAGAGGCATTATTTCTGTGACTAGGATATGTTTGACAATAAAAGCATTTTTAGTTAACTTGAACACATTGGAGAAGTGAGGAGTATTGATTGTTTGGTCTTCTGGCAGCAGGACTTGAGTTTATATTTTTACCTGGTGAAAAGGTTTGGGGGAGGGAGGAGTAGGATTCTTCACTGAAAAATGCATCAGTCATTGAGATTTAGCTGTGGGACTGTGCATGGACTCTGCTAAATGTGGCTAATTTTTTCATGCATGTGAAATTACTTAAGTTTATGGATTTGACAGGTAGAGTGCGTAAGCCTCAGCTTTAGCCAGCATCTAAACATTCTGACAGTTTAGTATTGTGAAGACTGGTCTTGTAGGCTGCAGCAGCTTGGTTTGGCTTTCAGTCAGTGACAATTTGGAAAAGCAACTGCCTTAGTTGGGTAGGAAGCAATTCCCTCCTCTCCTTATTCATTGTAGATTACTTAGCAGACACAAGTACTGTATGTACAGTAGGGGGGATGAACTGAACTAGGATTTGCTAATCATCCAGGGTTTTTTTGATTCTATCATTCTTCTGCTCCTTAAAGTTGACTTTGTTGTTTCCCCTTTTGGTCAAGTATGCCATTTAATGGCCTGCTCTTTAAACTCATAAGTTGGAGCAGAAATCCTAAATAACTGCTAATGGTTCTTATCACAGATTAATTTCAGTATCAGTCTGGAATTCAGAATAAATGTTTGTGTGGGCATGCTCATATTCTTTAGGGTACTTGGAATGAAGCTGGGTAAACTTGATACTTGTCTTCATTAGTTGGGTTTTTTTTAAAATGCTCTGCAACAGTGACATTAAGAACTGTGAAATTTTTTTTGTTTTAAAGAGTAAATAGAAAGTGCGGAAGCTGTACATCATTGTGCTAAAGGATCTTGTTGTTACCTATTCAGGTTCAGGTGATGTGTGTCTCAGATAAAGGTCTTGGAATGTTCAGTGGAGCCTGGCTTGTCGTCAAAGGGAAGGGTAGAAATCTCTACCCTGTTAGAGGGACCTGTTTGTATTTATGTCCCTCTTAGAGGGACCTGTTTATGTTACTATGTGTTAACCAGAAAAAGCAGAGAAATACAGAGAAACTGCACTTCTGACAGGCCGTGATGTTCTGAATTACGTGTAATTCATACATGTTTGCTTTATATGTAACTAAAACTGTGCAAAGAACAGTTCATTGTGTAAGTGTTTGAGGTGACTTTCTTCTGCAGTGTATTCCCAGTAATTAGAGGGTGCATATTTAAAAAGCATTTAGATTGATGAAACTGTGTGTCATTACAGTACATCATCACAAGATGTTATTTTTGAATGTTTCAAATGTTTAAAGCTAGGACTTATTATTTTCAACACTTCTTTCCTTCAGAAATCTTCATGTGAAAGTGCTAATTTCTGTCTAAGTTTGTTGAAACATTACTTCATATACAAATTTTATACTTCACAGTCAACCACTGAAATGAAATGTGCAGCAAAATTTTGGGTCCTGGAGAGTAATGTATGTCATGGGGGAGCAGGGGAGGTATTATTAAAAAAAAAAAAAAAAAACAAACAAACAAAAAAACCCAAAAAAACAGAAATTAGGCAAACTAGAATCCCCATCTAAAATTCCAGTATTTAACTATCAGACTAGTTCTTCTCATTTCTTTGATCTCAGAAAAAAAAAAATCTCCCTTTTTAGCAGCTATAGATAGTATACTGGATCTTTTCAGTGAATTTGCCAAGGCTTGCTGGCTCCTTGAGGTCACTTGTCCTTCTGGGAAAAGTGGTACCTTTGCTAGCATGAATCTAGTCTGGACAAGTATGCTTTATTCCTTGTTTCTCCTCTAGTACTTCTGCAGAAGATTGGCTGTGCAGTCTCTGAGAGTGTGTTGTGGTGCATTTTATCTTGCAAGTAGTGCCTATGAATGTAATAGTATCAGTTCACATGCTGATGTAAAGTGCTCTTCCTTGTCTTCGTTTTGGTAAGGTGAGGGGATTTTCTTTATGAAAGCGTGCCAGGTTTTCATATGAAACCTGATTTAAAAAATTAGTAAATAATAATTCCTTATTAAATCCCTCGTCTAGATTTTCAAAGAAATCTGTGTCACCTCTTTTAGGAGCAGCTCCTCATATTATCTCCTTCCTCTCCACTCTCATCTGCTCACTTCAGGGTGGTGAAGCTAGTACATGTGAAAGACAGTACTGCAGTGAAAGAACCCAGGTCCTCTGAAAAAACATACTTCTTGTAATGAGAGCTGAAGAACTTTTTTGATAATGTTTTTGGGTTGATTTTGTGAACAGACTGTCCAAAGTAAGATTAGTGATGAAGTAAGTGTTCATATGTTAGCAGGTGCAGTTCTAGAAAGAGGCTCTAGTCTGAGTCGCACACCCCATTTTAGATGCAGCTTTCAGGGTGCTTCTCTGTCTTGCAGTGGAGGAGAATGTAATTTAGGGTCAGGTTGTCAACTGTGGCTTGGAATATATCTTTTTTGCAGGATCTGTTTCAGCCTGGGGTCCAGTTGTCCCAGGTTTAGGCAATCCAAATGCATTGGATGTGTGAGTAGTGAAAGGAGCTGTGTGACACAGTGGTGTGAAGTGTGGGGCAGTTGATGCCCTGGAGAAGGTGTGAGGTTTCTGTGGCCTCCTCGCCTGCTGTTTTGGGTGCAGTCAGGAGTAAAGCAGGACATGCTCTGGCCAGCAGCTGTGACTGTCACACATTAATGTTCCAGTTTGTGCTCCTTGACGTGAGGGCTTGCATGACCATCCTCTGTAATCCGTGATGTTTAGGACTCTGTGGCATGTTCAGGTTGTGCACTTCTCTCCTTGGGTTCAGTGTGCCCCCGTGTCTATCAGCTCTTGCCCCAGCAGGCACTGCAGTTGCCATGAATCTCAGACAGTGTGGGCTGTGCACAGACTTTGCATAGGAGGAAGATTAATTTCTTATTGGAGACGCATAAGAGTGAGTGAATACAAATTTGGTATTCCAGCAATGTGGTTGAGGCAGAAAGGACACTGTCAGAATCCTCACTTCTCACCATGTATTTTTCAGGTCCTAGTGCTGTTTTCCTACATGTTTTTAGATCTAATAAAATACTCCTGCTTTTCTCTGGGTTACAAAGTCCATTTGGCAGGCACTCCATGGTATTCCCTGTGCAAAACACGTCCTTGTCTTGAAGAAAGATTGCTTCAAATAGGTGTTCCCACAGTCTCACAGAATATGGGATTTTTCCAGTCGAGCAAGTACTCTGCAAAATTGTATTTCCATTTTGAACCTGTTTACTGACGTTTCACCTGGTAATGACAGTATAATTGACAGTGGTGTCTGCAGCAGTGTAGGCAGTCTTGGTGTATCATAGTCTGCATGGTCTGCTGACCGGTGAGATTTTGTGGTTTTTATTATCACATGGAGGTGAAAAAACAGAACAAATTGTTTTGGAAAGCTGCTTTTCAGACTGCTGCTATTTCATTTTTCACTGTATTATTATGTGACATTTAAGTTAATAGAATACAGTATTTATCTTCTGAAATCCCTTGTATAGATCATAACTTACAATACGTAGGAAAACAAGTTGGAAACTTGCATGTTTTTCCCTAAATATTTTTAATTTATGTCAGTATTGTGGATATAATTGACAGTGGTTGCAAAGAGGCTGAATTAGGACTGTGTCAGTAGTGATTGCATATATCAAAATTATGATCGAGGAAGCCCAGCTGGAAAGCCAGCATGGTGATTATGCTCAACTCCATCTTGTGCGAGTTATTTTTGGAGAGAGTGGTTTTGGGTTTTAAAGTTGATTTTTCCCCCCTCTATTTTTATGGTTACCTAGGAGAATCAGAATTTGTTTGTATGTACATTCAGGTCAAAGTTAATACCAACTAATTTTTAACTGAACTGTTCCTTTAATTGGTTTAACTGGTTCTTTATTTTACAGTTTAAGTAATAAAGCAGCTTGTTCTTATCGGGAGGAAAAAAAAGTGATTTAAAGGATTCTTGACTTTTTCAGAAATACACAATCTGGCAAGCACAGTACCATAGTTGCAGTATATTCTTACTAAGAATGTGCTTCTTTGGTCTTGGATTTGTACTGAACAGGTCCAGTCTTGAATAACAAGATTCTGTTGTTAATATCTTGGTGCTATTTAGTATCACTTTGATACCAAATGGAAACCTTTAACAAAAAAAGGAACTGAAAAATGTCCCTGTGAAGTCAGTTACTCAGAGCTGGTGATTGCGAAGGGTTGCTCACTCCAGATAGCTCTGTGCAGTCACTCAGGATCAAAACAGTTTATTTTAATTAACTGGTCACATTTTATGTAGTTGAAAGGATTTGTTTTATTGTTATTTTATTTTATTGTTGTTTATTTTATTGTTAAGGTTTTATAGTGTATATATAAATAGGAAGTATACCTTTCTGAGGTCTGTACAGATTTCTCATTCCGGTAGTTTGTTTTACTTGTGTACAGGGATTTCTGCTGTTCTGTGCAGACTGAAAAATAGGTTTTGCATTTACCCCTCAGTGTGAAAATATGTTAATCTTCTGAACCTTAGCTGAAACTTCACAGACTTGAGAATTCCATGAATTACTTGATTCCAAAGTCCAATTCTGTTTTTATATGGCTACTAATTCTCTTTTTCCTCAGTTACATTTCTGCTGTGATGTGATTATCTGCTTCAAACAATAAATGTGCACAATTTCTTTTTCTCTTTAGGTACGATGAATGGATAAAGGCAGACAAGATAGTGAGACCAGCTGATAAAAATGTACCAAAAATTAAGCATCGAAAGAAAATAAAGGTAGTTTTTCTCCCTTTGCTCCCTTGTTGCTCCCTGGGTTGGTTTGATACATAGTTAAGTAATCCCTGCCTCTCCCTGCCTGACCTTTTGATTGGCCTTGTTGCTTATCAGGCAAAGCAACTTCGTAGCCTTTTAAACATGGATACTCTTTTCATCATGGTTTTAGCTTTTTCTCCTTGAGGTGAAGAGGGGAAGCTTCTCTTTCCTTCTTTCCTGAATTTTTAATCAAATGTATGTAGTCATTTACAGAAATCAAATGAGAAGGATACAGATTATTGTCAGTGGTGGGAGCCAGCTTGAGGGGGTGAAATTTGAGAGCTTTGATTCTGCAGAGCAAACCTAAGGGCCAGTCCATGTGCATGAGACTCTATAATTTTATTGCCCAGATTTCTTTCAAAACTGATTCTTCCACAACTGATATTTAGGCTTAGACGATGACATATTTCTTGGACAGTGGGCTGCAAGGAAGCTTTTCCTTCTGCCACTGCTGAGCCTAGCATCCTGCAGTGCCACTTCTCCTCAAGCACTGGCTGTGTTTGTTTTCCCATTTGTTTTAGTGTTGACAAAGTCCCTGTCTTCAGCAGAAAGGTCTTGGCATGGAGTGTGGAAAGGTGTTTGTAGTCCTTTAAACTAAGAGGAGAGCTTTCCTCTACAGATGGAATGTTTAAGATAACTGTAAGCATTGTTTAATTGTAATCCGTTATAAGATGCGTACTCCAATGAGAAGAGTTTTTGTATCTTTTTTTTCACCTAGAATAAAACTGACAGAGAGAGGGAAGAGAAGTATTCTCCTAAACCTTGTAAATTGCGGCGTTTGTCAAAACCTCCCTTTCACACCAGCACATCACCAGAGACTGGGTCCAAACTTGACAGCACTGAAGCCAAAAATACTGAACAAGCTCCAGTTAAATCAATAGAAATTACTTCTATCATTAATGGGCTACAAGGTATTGTACTAAAAGCTTTTTCTAATTCTGTAAATGGCCTTTAAACAGGAGTAAGTGACAATGTAGAATAACTGATGCAACTAAATGCTTGAGCCTATCTGGCTAATTATAACGTCATCATCAGAAATAACCCTTGGACAAAAGCAGTGTTGGCAGTTTCTGTGAATTCAGTGTGTTAACAGTCAATTACATTTTGTGTTGCCATCCTTTTTTGTTTGTTTGATATAGAGCAAAGCATTTTTGTTTTCTATTTAATTTCTAAATTTTTAACTTTTGATTTATCTAAGCTATAGGACCTTTATTCATACCTGCATGTCTGTTGCTAGCGCCATGTTCCCCTGCCCACACATTTACAGCAGCATTTTAATACCTACTTGCTGCTCTTCGTTCTTAGTTTACAGCATGCTTCCAGAGAAGGAAATCATGTGTGGTATAGATAGTTTGGGTATAGATATTTTGATAGAAGCTTTTGTTGATATGCAAGGAATTTAATAATCATTCCAACTTCTTTGAACTTGGATGACACTGGCCACTGGGTTCCAAAACTGTAGGTACAGTAACAATCAACATAATCTATAATGCTTCATTTCCTTAGGAAATGAGAAACAAAAACCAATTAGCGATGACACTATTATTACTGTGATAATAAATCTGTAATTAACTTCACAAATCAAGGAGTTACATATATATATATATTTGAGCCATTTCCTGTGTTTCTCCTTGAATCCATCTTTTTGCACTGAATGAGATTGCTGTTGATTCCTTCAGAATTCAATATCTTTGTTCTTCTCTCAATTTCTTTGTTGCTGACCGTGAATTTTCTTGCAGTTGTCCTACATTCTTCTTGTCTGTTTGTTTCCCTAAGTGCCTTTCTTTATTGCTTTCACTTCCTTTTTCCAGGGTGATCATCAGGTTGGTTTGTTAGAGAGTATCCAATGTGTGTGTTGTTCTGTCCTTTAGACTCTGGATTTTCCAGGGAAAATGATGTCTGTGTTATGGGCTTTGGAAAAATGGCAGATAATGGTAGTATCTGTCACCCATAAGAAATATGCAAGGGCATCTTTCAGTTACTGGTTTGGGTAATTGTGCAGAAGTTCATATTTTATGGATTAATGCACTCTATGCTTTCTCTACTTCTTCAGAAATTCCTGGAGATGTACTGTATAACAGAGAATCTTCCTAGTTTCTAATCTAGCCATTATACCATGAGTTTTTGAACTCTTCAGGAGGTACCATTTAAGAGAGAAACTGCTAGAGATCCCTGAGATCCCTGTAGCATGTCTTCATATCTGTACACTTCTCTTTAATTGATTTTTTGTTTTGTTTTGTTTTTTAATAATTCTTTGTAATCAGAATCAAGACAAACTTTTCTTGTTTTGTTTTTGTTTTGTTTGGATTTATTTTTAATTAGCTTCTGAAAGTTCTGATGACAGTGAGCAAGAAGATGACCAAAGTGCCCCGAATGTTCATGCTGATGGCAAAGAGGAATCTCAGCCCGAAGCCGTAAGCCAAGATAAAAACGAACTCCGTCTGAAAGAACAGAGCAGTTCATCCCTCCCAGAAGAAACTAAAGCTCTTACAGATGCAGTAGTGCCCAAGTCTGTATCCAAGTCTCCCGAAAGATTGCGGAAAGAGATGGAAGAGTTATCTGAAGATAGTGACTCTGATGGAGAAGACGAAGCCACAAAGAAGAGAAAGGATGGGAAGAAGGAGATCATGGATAAAACAGCAAAACCACAAGTGAAGCGTGGTAAACGAAGACACTGTGTTGCAGAGGAGTCCTTAAAGACCGTGTCACCTAATAGAAAGGATGAGAAGTCCAAAAACAAAGACTCCCTTAGTTTAGAAAATAGCAGTAACAGCTCCTCAGATGAAGATGAGGAAGACAAATCTAAACTGAAAATCACTCCGACGAAAAAGTACAATGGACTAGAGGAGAAAAGGAAATCTTTACGGACAAGTACTTTCTACTCTGGATTTTCTGAAGTGGGAGAGAAAAGAATAAAGCTTCTAAATAACTCTGATGAAAGACTTCAGAACACCAGAGCAAAGGATCGAAAAGATGTGTGGTCAAGTATCCAAGGACAGTGGCCGAAGAAAACGCTGAAGGAGCTGTTCTCAGACTCTGATACTGAGGCTGCTGCTTCTCCTCCACACGCTGCTCCTGAGGATGCTGCAGCAGAGGAGCAGCTTCAGACTCTTGCAGAAGAAGACATTTCTTTGCCTAATTGTGAGCTTGAAAAATCTTTGCCAGCAAGTGTGGATGTTAAACCTGTTGAGGAAAAACCGACTGAAGTGGGTGAGAAGAAAGTTGAATTTCCAAGCAGCGGCAGCAATTCAGTGCTAAATACGCCTCCTACAACTCCTGAGTCACCTTCCTCTGTAACTGTGACAGAGTCCAGTAGACATCAATCCAGTGTCACTGTCTCTGAGACACTGCCACCAAATCAAGAAGAGATACGAAGCATCAAAAGTGAAACAGATAGCACGATAGAGGTGGACAGTGTGGCAGGGGAGCTGCAAGACCTCCAGTCTGAGGGAAATATTTCTCCAACAGGTTTTGATGCCAGCGTCAGCTCCAGTAGTAGTAATCAACCAGAGCCAGAGCATGCTGAAAAAGGTAAAGGAAAGGGTAAACAGAGCTGTCTCCAACCTAACCAGCTCTTATTTCTAACATTGCTGATGTGTTTTCATTCTGTTTTGGTTATGGTGCAGGGAAGTTAGTTGTTGCAGGAAGTAGTAGCCTGCTGTCCATTTCAGATGTGTGGAATTGGCATAATCATCTCATGAATAAAGTGTAATCTGACAGCAAGTTTATTGGCTTTTCCTTAGAAATTGTGGTGGTTTCACTGAGGGACAAAAGATAAAAGAATGAAGTTTACACTGGATATGGCAAAAAAGCCCAAAGCAAACTGTAATAGCTTGTGTAAGGAACACTTACTGTAGCAAGACAGAAGCATTTTCAGCACCTTCCTTAGAAGCAAGAGATCCTTTTCTTGCATAAAATTTGATTCTCTGTAAGTTGTTTTGGGGGAGAACGCCCTCTTGCTGCTAGGGTGCTTAGGCAGTCATTTCTAATCTGTATTTTTCTAGAACATTAACTTCATAAGATTCAAGTCAAGCTGATAAAAGCATTGACCTTTTCAGCTGTGTATCACTTTCGTGCGTGATTTTTCATATTGAAGTTCCTTTCCTGAAGCCACTCGAGAATGGGGGCTAATAAACACTTGTGCACATGATGTCTCTGTACTGCTGCCTGCTTTTTAACTGCTGGCAAGGCAAGATCCAAAAGCTTTTTTCTGAAAGTGACTGGCTATTTTGCAGTTCACCAGAAGTACAGCTACTTTCACTGTGTTGAACTGGCTAAAAATTATGAACACAAAGGAAGAAAATACATTTTGTCTACAATCCTGAGACAGAAGTGGGTTTGTCTCAGTAGATTTTGGCTAACAGTTAGCTATTTTTTTTCAAAATGCCCTTAAAGGTGTGTTACCTTCAGCATGCTGTTGGACATGATCTTCTGAAAGTATGCAACAAAATGTGTTTCCTTAAAGGAGAGAGTTTGGAAGAGGTGAATGTGTACCCCTTGATAAATACATCTGTATTGCTTTGCTAATTAAAGCTGGGTAGGTTTAGAACTTAAGTTGCTTGGGGTTTTTAATATGAAAGTAGTTTATTGCCACTTGAAAGAAGTTTTACATAATTGCAAAAGAGTATTTTTATGTGCATTAGACTTTAACTTCCTCTCTGATTCTGTCAGCATGTTGCCTGTTTCAGACAATTAGGTTCTTTATTTTAAATTGTTTTATTCCAGAGGTCGTTTTTAATCTGTGAGTCACATGGTTGTGAAACAACATTTGAAGAAGTCCTAAAACACTCTCTTTTAGCAGGTGTACTAGAATCCTTCCATGTTCCTTTTCTACTTTTTCCCCTTGTAGTCACAAATACCAGTATAATTTTTCCCTCGTTTTTTTGTTTACCTTTCTTTTCTTCTTTTCTTTTTCTTCTTTTTTTTTTAACATTATCTAAGATTTTTTTAACACCTTCAATCAATGTAATTACTGATCACAGATTATGGCTTTGGTTTTTTTTCTCACAGCTTCCAAGTACAGCAAACTTTTAAAAACATTTTTTAGTCCCAGTAGGTCTTGATAACTTTTTCAATAAATGTATTCTTATTTAATTTCCAGTATTAAAAAATAGTAAATCCATGTGGTTCAAGAGAAGTTCTGGTGATGTGTATGGGAAAGTAATTTGTAATCATCATACATCTGCACTCTGTGCAAAGAAACTTTGTCTGCCTTCCATTGTCTTTCACCTCCTCTTGTCAATATAAGTAGAAAACTGAGCTGCATTAAGGAGAGGCAGGAACAGTTGCATTGCTGTCTACAAACTTAAGCTTTGAAGTGTTTTGTGGGAGGATTGCAAGCATTTATTTAATTTTTTTTTTATTTTTTTTTCTTTTCCCACTTATAGTCTGTACAGGCCAAAAAAGACTTAAAGATGCTCAGGGAGGAGGCAGCTCCTCAAAAAAGCAGAAAAGAAGCCACAAAACATCTGTGAGCAGCAAAAAGAAGAGTAAAACTAGTAAGTACAGCAGCTTAGTGTGAAGTAAAAGGTGTGAAAATAGCATGTCATTTGTTCAACTGATTGTAGGAGAGGAAGTCTGTTAATAAAAAATGCATTAGGACAAAATATTCTCATCAGGGAATTCTTAACACTGTTTAAATGGAGAAACTGCTCTATCTAGATGCCAGAGTGTTTTTAAATGTCTTGTATTATTTCAGGACCTATTTCTAAGAGCTCATTAATATTTTGTAATTCAGGAAAACCAAGAAGAGTGAGTATTTCACACATGGCAGAATTGGGACAGGTATCTCTGTAGCATGATAGCTGCCTGCTTTAGAGGGGAGATTGGGACCTGGAGGGAATTATACTCTGTATTTTCTGCAAGAAGAGTTTTTAGAGGTTAATATCTCTACCCTGTAGCAAATATGAGAATAATTCCAGAATATAGATTCTTGTTTTCTTCCTGTGCAGTCTGTTACATCTATGGTAAATAATGCAGTTTTTGCAGTTTTTTGTAGCTGTAGAAGCTAATTGGAATAGAAACCACAGTACTGGGTAAGGGAAGCCTAATAAAAGCAGAGGTGTGATAGGGGTCATATGCACAGGTGTTTGGGAGACAAGAAGATAAATTACTGCTTCATTTCACTGTTAATAAAAAATACCAGGAAACAGCTAGAGACTGAAGTCTGGAGGATAACTGTAAAAAATGGAGTTAAAGCAAGGATAAAAAGCATATGCCATGCCTTTTTTCCTCTCTCTCCCCCAGTTTCCCTCCCCTTTCTATTAACAGTTTTTACTAAAAATCTGTATTTCATGGTCTGGCATTTGCTTTCACCCCACCTGTCTTTCATGTTCATTGATCTCCTCTTCATATTTTCTCATCCTTTTAAATTCCGTTTCACTGGTCTCCTCCTTTCATAATCCTTATTCCTACCCTCACCCCAAAAATTAAAGTAACAAAACAAACTGAATTTGCAGAACAAATACACCATTTTTAGCCTTGCCATTATTCCCTTGGATTTGGTGAATTTACCCCTTTTTCTCAACCTTTGTCTTCATCAGGATGTGAAACTTCAAAGCTACTACCACATAGTCCTTGGTGTGTGCTCTTTTTGTTAGACTTCAGGCACTACTGGATGTAATAAGGAAAAGAAATGGATAAAATGTGATTCAGCTGTAAGCAAAAAAAAAAAAAGCTTTTGGCAAAATTCCAGTGTATCTGTTAAACTGCTTTTGTGGCAGCTTCAGCTCTTGCCTTTGCATTAAACCAACAGCAAGAGGCAGCTGGCCAAGCTCTTTCACACTACATGTCTTGTGTATTCAGTTTCTCCTATGTAGATCACCAGGTCATAAAGGCCAAAAGGTTCAGGGCTTATTTAGTCAACACCTGGGGCAAGTACAACTGAGGCATACATTTTTCTTGATAAATATAAATTCAATGTGTTTTTAAAAACAATTGAGGTTCTGCAGATTTCCTAGGCATTTTATTCCACTGCTTTGCTAAACTTGCATTGAATTACAGTCGCTTGTGTCTGCTTTCACCTTGGTTTTATTTTAGTAATTCTAAAAAACTTCAGCCTTTCAATCATTAATCATAAATCTTGTCTTTTAGATAGATTATTTTGTTACTCTCCTTTGTGTGGTTTGGTTAAAAACTTGTTCAGTTCAGCCTGTTGCATTATAGTTAAAAGTTTTTTCAGCATGAGGTAAAGTTCTTCTGTTTTGGGTCAGCAAAAGATCTTTTTCCAAAATTAAAAAATTGTATCATCGTGTCTGAGAAATTTGTAGAGTATGTCACAGATTATTGATAGTGATTTTAGTAGAGGAAAAATAAAATAAAGGTGACATAAGGCTAAGAAAAGGCTGGGTTTGCTCTGATTTCTGCTATACATGTCCTGAAAATAGGGGCAAAGGTCTGTCTGTAACTGTTAGCTCTAAAATGGGATAGAGGTTTATGTATTGAATACTGCATTAGAAGTTGATGTCAGAAAGAGGTAAACAGGAGATGGACCATAACAATCAGTCTTGTGTACTCTTAGAAAAAGTACAGCCCCATGAGCAGGCAAATGTGGTTCATTTTGTCCCCATTATGTACCTGGTTTGTGCTTCAGTGATGCAAAGAGCATCAGGCCAAGCTGCTGCACCAGGATGGATTCTGTTGGTTTAAAGTAAAGGATTTGGGTCAAATAAATTCCCGTTGTATGAAAATCAGCACAGAGGTTGCTTCTGACAAGCTTTAGTTTGGGCTTTGTTTTGTAACAATGTCTTCTTGTTTCTTCAGCAAACAGCAGTGACAGTGATGAGCTATCTGCTGGTGAAAGTGTGTCCAAATCCCAGTCAGCAAAATCAGTTTCTACTGGTATGAAAACCCACCAAACCAAATCACTCACAAGAACACAGTCTCCAGCAAAATGTGGTAAAAATGGAGAGAAGGAGTCTGATCTCAAAGAACAGAATAATCGTTTGCCCAAAGTTTACAAGTGGAGTTTTCAAATGTGTAAGTATTTTCTTGAAAACACACCTAGTGTCATCTTGTGGCATAGTGTAAAAAGGCTTTCTGAATGTTCTGTATTTTGGCTTTCTTGTTTCCATCCTGAATTTGCTTAATCCTCATTTAAAAAAAAAAAGGTAGTATTTTTTTTACATTTGCAGCACAGGGAACTGCCTATGTCACACTCTTCCAGGACTGTTTTTAGATCTGGCTCCTGAGTTGCTTTGCTGTTCTTACTGTGCCATGCATACCTGTCACTCTGGCATGAACATCATCTGCTCTGTGTGCTTCTTCTGTTGATATTTCCTTGCTGTTTTATTCCTTACTCTCTGGTTCTTGTTCAGACACTTAGGTGATTGATTTGTAATTTTTTCACCATCCATTCTGCATTAATGAACTAGCACGTTTGCTATTTCTAATATTAAGAACTTCCACTCTGTTTCAGTCAAGCTACTGGTCCAGCTAGGGGTGAGCAGTGTGGAAAGGATCCTGCCTAACCCTATCTGAAAAACCCTGTCTGCCTGCCTATCTGAAAAACAGATCAGTGGCTTATTAATTCCTTCATAGTAGTGCAACTTGCCAATTGAATCTGACTTTCCTGTTTTGGTTGTTTTTTTAATTTCCTCCCCAACCCTGAATGTCAGCATTAAATGTATTTTTCCCAGTAGTTCTTCACAATCAAGTTACCTTCTGCTGCTCTTCAGGAGTATGTAATGTAAAAGTCTTTATGGTCACTTACTGCCCTGTTGAGATTCATTGAACACTTCCCTGGTGCAACACATTTGAAGGGCTTTTGCTCCTTCCTTTCTTTTTACCTTGGCTACGCTCCATGTGCTAAAATTGCTTGGCAGAAGTTGATCTATGGAGTGCTGTTTGACACATTTCCTGCAGTAGCCAAGTCAGGCACTTGAGCTTTCCTCATTTTCCCACAGCCTAATATAGTTGTGACTTTTAGTCCTTTAGTGCTGCCCTCATTACAGGTTGATGTAGTGCATTTTGCACCTTACAGTAGTTTGAATTATTCATAAATGCTTTTGAATGGAGTGTCGCCAGTGTGGCTTCCCTGGACTGAACCGAGAGTTTCTCTTGCTTGTGCCACCCACTGCTCTGTGCCATGCTCTGGAGAGCTCCCAGCTGGAAGCAGCCAGAGGGGCAGCTCCTGTGCTGGCCATCTCCAGCAAGGTTGTCCTGTATGGTTTTTCCCTATGGGACATACGCCAGGGACTCCACCCCACAGCTGTGCACATTCCTGTTGTAACCTGCTTGTTTTGTACCAAGACAGGTCAGGCAAGGCTGACCTTCCCAGTGTCTGGGGCCATACTGAGCTCCAGCAAGGACTGAAAGCAATAGGATCAAAGCTAGTTTTGGCCCTGATGTTTTCATCCATTGTCTTAATTTTTTTTATCCTTTTCCTCCTGATGTTGAAGGGAATGCATCTTTTTTCCTCTCCCAGTTCCTTAAAAAGTCCTCAAAAAGCGTATTGTGGTATCTTGTAAAGAATGAGAAAAAATGAACAAATTTGGGGTGATGAAGAGCAGCTGCTGCTGCTGTTGTTTCTTAGCTTTGCTGTGTGCTACCTCAAAGCACATCACTAAGATTGGAGTGCCTTCCCCTTCACTGACATTCAGAAGTGTTTGGAAATGCTTCAATACAATAATTAATAAAGATTGTTTAACTTTCAGCTGACTTGGAAAATCTGACTAGTGCCGAGCGCATAACAGTTCTCCAAGAAAAATTGCAAGAAATCAGGAAACATTACCTGTCCTTGAAATCTGAGGTGGCTTCCATTGACCGAAGAAGAAAGCGCTTAAAGAAAAAAGAGCGGGAAAGTAAGTGCTGGAAACTAAATTCTGCCTTTAGAGGGATTAATTTAAGGTACCGGATATTTTTCCGGGAGATGTGTGTCATTAGGAGTTAGGTTGTGTTTGGGTTTTGGGAAATGCTATGTGCAGGTATTTTATGACCATTAAAAGGATCAGATACCCAGTGACTGTGGAAAGGGAAGAGCATTACCAAGGTGCACAATCTGAGTAACGCTCTCGAGGCATAACTACTTCATACAGGAAAAAATATACAGAAAATACCCTTTGTTCACTGCTTAGAAAAGTTTATTAATGACTTCTAATTTTTCTTCAAGCTACAGATAAATTTACTGCAGTATTGCTTGTGGGCCTAGTTAGTGCTTTCTCCTTGGGATAAAGGGGTTTATTCCATGACTTTAAGGGAGACCAGTTAAATTGAGTGTTTCCTACATGAACCAGGCAGTGGAGACTGGTTTCTTTTCCATTACAAGGCATTGGTTGCTGTAGTCAGTATGTACCAGTGCTTGCTGCTGAACAGGAAAACGTTTTTATTGCTTGATTTATGAATCTCTGTGACCTGTGTTTTCCTTTTCCCATGCAGGTGCTGCTACTACATCATCTTCCTCCTCATCACCTTCCTCTAGTTCCATTACGGCTGCAGTTATGTTAACGTTAGCAGAGCCATCCATGTCAAGTTCATCACAGAATGGAATGTCAGTTGAGTGCAGGTGACAGCAGGACTTGCCAAAGCACTTTGCACTTAATGGCTGCTGAGGGCCACTCTTTTTTTTTCTTTTTTTTTTTTTTATACTGCACAGTGGCACAAAATTCAGACAAGCACTATTTTGTATTTAAAGTTGTTTCTTGACAAGCTAACTTTGCACTTAAGTGCACTTTTATGAAGAAAAAGTACAACAAACTGCTTTTCCTCAAGCAATAATTGTTTCCAACTTGTCTGGGAATTGTAAGTCTAGTGACTCGAAGGCCTTCCACTGTGGCAAATGGAGGCTGTTCACTGCCTGTAGAGACAGGACAATAAGTACATAATTGTTGGGGTGATCTAAATCAGTGTGGTAAGGCTTACTGTATTCCCTGGTATTTTGTTAAAGCTGGAACATTTGATATTTTTCCATTTATTTATGACAAATATTGAAAATATTTTCATTTGTACAAGCTAATTGTTTTTTAACTGCTAAGTCACCTTATAGTGGCTTTAATTGTATACGTCAAGCACATCTATTCAAAACCTGCAGTTAGTAGGATGTCTGACATCAGTCCTGATAACCAAATATGAGGATTCCTTAAAAAAAAAAAAAAAAAGACTGACTAATGTTTACAGGTTTGAATTAGGCTTAAGTAGATTACTCTGGGTTTTAAGAACCCATTAATTGGAATGAAACTACTGTACTTTGCCATTTTTCTATAAAACAGTATTTTTTTTTAATTTTGATAAAATACATTATGAAAAAGAAAGAAAATGGCTAACAAACTGTATTAAATCTTAATGTATAAAGATTGTATTCAGCCAGTTTAAAGTGTATATTTATTCATAATGGATTATAACAGGTATATTTTTGTGTTTTCTTGTAAATGTTTCTTTTCCCCTTAAAGCAACAAATATTTCATTTGTAATGCTTATTTTATTATGAGCTTCTAGGAGAGGACTTCAAGAGGGAGTAAGGTGCGAGGTTATAATTTGTGGTTGCTGATACCAACACTGCCACAAAAGGGTAGTTGTTTTTAAAATAACTAGCTAGCCGAGTGGTAGATGTTTAATTTTTTAAATGCCTTGTACAAATTCCAAAACCAACTTCAAAATGTTTTCACTTGTATTGATTTTATGTTGAATGGATCCCAAGCTCTCTCCTGTTAATTCTATACCTTTGTAAGACATTTGTATATTGCGGAAGTGTTCATTCAAGCTATTTAATACCTGGCACTGTTAATACACAGTACTTTATTGTACAGATTGTTTTACTGTTTTAATTGTAGTTCTGTGTACTTCTTTTGCCTGGGGAAATAGGGGCTGGCATGTTTTTCTTTGTTTTCTGGCAATACAACATGTAAGAATTTGAAGCATTTTGTTTGTAGATGCTAGAGTGTCAGAATCCTTTTCATTTGACTTTTCTAAGAAAAGCATTTTCAGTCTTCGTAGTGTGCGCTTAAGGTTATAACTGATTTTATTGAAAATGGTTTCAAAGTATTCAGAATTGTACAGGACTGTAAAAATTTGTTGACAGACATTGAAGGAAAAGCTTATAGAAAAAGCTATAAAATATATATTAGGTTCTGCAGAAAATGGAGAGTTATGTAATATATTGTACAAATGTAAGCAAAGGCCTCTGAAATAAAATGCCATAGTTTGTGAATCCCTGATCTTGTTTCTAACAGTTTAATTAAGCAACTGTAGTGTGTTCATGAAAATTACATCAAGCTGCAGAATCAGTTTAGCAAATGATCTTTGGTGTGCTGTAATGGACATAGAAAGGTAAGACAGAGCATGTGTATTCCCTAATTTTCTTCTTAGTGATTAATTCAAATCCATCCTCTTTTTCAGCAGAACGTGAAAGCATGGCCCATCATTAAGGCAGAGCCAGTTGAAACAAACTACAGGCTGTAGTTCAGGTGACCAAAATACTGACCAAAATACACCTGCAAGGTGACAGATTACTGATGAGACCGACAGTAACAACCCATGATAAATAAGCTTTGGAAACATTGACTGTGTTAAAAATTACAATGATCCAAGACTGATGGGGTAATTTTAATATTTTCAGTGAAGCTACTAAGGGGATATTTTTCATCTGTTTAAGTTTAGTGGAATCAGAGTCACGGTAGTTCAGTTCTGCTTTTCAGTTTCAGTAGGCATAAGGGGAATGGATTTAGCTGGGAACTACATCTGGGCAAGCAAGATTCAAATTCAGCTCTTCACTCACTACTAGTTCTTGATCAGCTCTCAGTTTCAGTGCCAGCATATTTGCTTTGATGTGACAATTACTGACTGTGATCTGGTGGGGGGATTTGTTTACCTTTTTAAAACGGGATCATTAGTCAGCTCCTTGCTCCCACGTCAAGTTTTTGCGTAAATAGGATTTTTGATTTTCCTTGATGCGGAGATTATTTAATTTTCATCATATTTCTGATGCAGTTTAGTGGCTACTCAGACATTTGTCTGAATGTGTTATATTGCACCTCTTCTGTGAAGTATGTAAATGGTGTTCTCCAGATTCATGGAAGCACTTGTCTCACAGTAAGTAACAAAGGAAGATACCTTTGGCACACTGTTAGCCAGGCAGTTTTATCCCATGTTCCAGTGAGTCAAATCTCAGCTGGTGTGTATTATACGCAGCTTTACGTGTCGGTGTGTTCCCTGCCTGGCACGTGCACTCTGCTTGCAGCTGAGGCAGTTTGCCACTAGCAGTGTAAAGCCAAGGCTATCCCAAAGGCAAAGCAAGGCAAACACCCCCTGCTGTGTTCTCTGCACCTTGGCTGAGGGAGACTCAGGTTTGTGTGTCCCACAATTGATCATGTTGGGAATAGCTGAGATCAGCATATGCTGAGGGAAAGCATGTCTTATTAGAAGGCTCTGCAGTGCTCCCACCTCCCCTTATTTGCAGTCTCCTGATACCTGTCCACACTTACAACTGGATAGTTCCCATCAAACTGTGGAGTTTTCCTGTTGGCACAAGGATTGAACTCTCTCTCAGGCAGAATTCTGGGAGGCTGCATGCCTCTTGCTGAGTTTCAGTGGCCACGACTCTCTGAAATGAGCTGGATGATGGCTGAGCCTGTGCTGCCTCTCCTGTGTGACTATAGTGCTGCTCTTCTGTGTGAAGGCAGATTGGAAAAGCCACTACAAGTCATTTAGCAGCCACCTGCCCCTTTTCAAGGATTTGTGTATTCTCTTGGGCTGACCCCATCCATGAGGGTCACTATCTTTCCTGGCATCCAGCAGGCAAGGCAGGGGCGATACCTGGTGCCTGTGTCAAGACAACACTTTTTTCCAGTCAGCAGCTGGGTTGCTTGTTTAGCCTTTAGTTGGATGCTGATGCCAACAGAACTGCTCACAGTGGCAGCTCAAAAAGTGCATCAAACATGTAACAAGACAGCAGAAGTGCTGCCAGGTTTGCTTCAACTCCCCTTGGAACTGAGGGTCGTTGGATATCAGTGAGACAGCCTCTCCTCACTGAGTCAATTAGGTTGGAAAAGGCCTCTGAGATCATCAAGTCCAATCTATGACCAAACACCACCACGTCAACTAGACCATGGTACTAAGGACCACGTCCGGTCTTCCCTTAAACCCCGGCATGGCGATTCCACCACCTCCCTGGCAATCCATTCCAATACCTAATCATCCTTTCTGTGAAGAAACTCCTCCTCACGCTCAGCCTCCCTTGGCACAGGTTCAGGCTGTGTCAATCGGGTCCTGCTGTTGGATGTTCCCAGGGTGGCACTGCGCCCGCGCGCGGCAAGGTCCCGCCGTGGCCGGGAGCAGCTCCCATTCCGGGCTGCCGGGAGCGGCGGACGAGGCAGCGGGGGCGGTCCCGGGGACGCCTCCGGCCCCGCGCGGCGGAAGTGACGCGGCTGAGCCCCTTCTCGCCGCGCTCGGCGCTCATCATGCGGGTCCGCCGGGGCGGCTCGGGGCCGCGGCACCGAGCGGCGGCCGAGGGGCCGGAGGAGCAGTACGTGGTGGGGCAGGTGTCGGGCAGCCTCGGGGCGGCCACGGCGCCCGCTGCGCCCCTCGCTCGCCTCTTCCGCGCCGCCGCGCCGCCGGTGCTGGTGGCTGTGCCGGGGGTGAGTGAGCGAGTCCGGGGCAGCGCTCCCGGCTGGCCGGGGCTGTGCGAGCCCAGCGGGGCGGCTGTCGGCAGCACCGCTGCGGTGGGCTTCGGGCAGTGGCGCTCCAAATGGGTTGCAGTATGTGAAGTAACTTCAGGACGTTCTTGGAATTTTGTCCTTCAAGTCTGTTTCTCTTGCCTTTTTTTAGAAGGATAATAAGAAAAGGAAGCGTGCAGAAGAAGGGGAGAAAGAGTCAGAAGACCAGAGCTTATCCATCATACAAGAACCTCCGGTAAAAACAAAGAAGGCCAGAAAAAAGGAACGTTCAGAGGCAGAGAAAAAGCTGTCAGAGAGGTGAGTAAGTGACACCATTTTTAAGTAAAATTAAATCCCTCAGCATGTACATTAATCATAATATGAGTTTGATGAAACAACAAAGTTCTCATCTACTGCTCATCTTCAGCTTAGTGCTTAAGATTATTTTTAAGATTGTGCATATTTTCTGTAGTTTTCCCTTGAAGGAGGAAGTAGTGCAGCTTCTTGAAGCACTAGCTCTGTGAAGTGCCCGTGCCCTGCTAGAGAGCCATCAGCTCCAGCGGTTGGAGATGAAGACACATGGCTCTAGCTCTGTGGCTCAGGGAGATGCTTTCTAGCTGTCCTTGGCTTTATCCAGCAGAGGTGGTTTCATCAGGAGTGAGGGGCCAGGCACAGAGCTGTCTGTGTCCTGCTGGGCCTCTGCAGTGACACAGAACCTCTCTGTGACCGTCTGTTCTCTTAAATGCTTGAAGCAAGGTGCTTCAGAGCAGGCTGGAGGCTGCTCACTCTACAGTGCACTTTGGATAATAAAGTGAACTTGACTGTAGCACAAGGCTAACCCCTCATCCTGTCCCTGGCAATGGGCCCATGGAACCTGTTTGCTGTGTTTGTGTCTGTAGCCTTCCAGAGGCTCCTTCAGATCTGGTTGTTATTCATGCTCTTATGGCAGGTTTGGATAGAGAGAGACTTCTTGGTGCATGGCAGTATTGCAGAGGTTTGTTCTGAGTCTCTTGTGTACTGAGAAGGATTAAATCTGTTCTAAGTTCCAACATAATGCAAAGATGATTTTTTTTTCCCTTCGATTTTACAGGCTATCAAGTTGTTTAATTGTGAAATATTTCTGTATTACTACTGGTAAATAGTGAATGCAGTGTCCTGGGGACAGCAAATACTTTTTCATGTTACTTAATGGTCAGATACATTCTTTTAATGCAGAATAAACAAAATAATGTGTGAAATTTTAGAGTTGAACATAATAATTTCAAATGTAAGTTAAAATATTTTGGAGGCTTCCGTTTTTTGACCCTAAATCCCCTGTTTTTTCCCGTCAATTGTAACCTGCCTGTTTGTTTCTGGTCAGAGAGAACGCTTTGGAGCAGGCAGATGAGGAGGAGGATCAAAAATTGTTCCAAAACAAAGTGAAGCAAAAGAAAAAGGCTTCTCAAGCCATCACCAAAAGTGTTGTTAATTCAGCTAGGGGTGCTCCTGCAAAACAGAAAAAGAGAAAATGGGTGGCTGATGAAGCAGCAGACAGAAGAACGGTGTTTGTTGGAAACTTGCCTGTCAGCTGTACTGTTCAGGTACGTGGGTGGGTTCTGTCTGCCAAGGAATGAAAGGAGTTGCAGCAATCCTCAGTTTGAGGGGATGTTTCCAGCTGGGAAGTCACACACACTTGTGATTGGAACTGCTTTTGGGAAAGTAGGAAATGGTGCTTGTTCTTAGAAACCATTAGAGACAATCTCTGGTTTCCTGGAGTTGGGCTTCCTGCAGCAGTGGATGCAGCGACTCTTTCTTGAGTAGAATTGGTCAGTTCCTTGTCAATGAAAAAGTGACTGAACAAATGAGAACTGCATTTACAAAGTTACTCTGCTTCTAGTTTTGTATGCAAACAATGCTTCAGATTGTTACTTAAAACATGTTAAATTTATACTTTCTTCCATAGTAAGAGGCATGACGTCAGTTTTGGCAATCTGTAAAAGAAGAAGCTGCCACAAAAAACACAGAAGTAGTTACAAATTACTTGCATTTTTTTAGTAGCCCATTAAGGGACCTCCTGTAAGTAAAAGGAAAACAGTGTAAAAACAGTATTATTTATAAGTACTAAAAAATAATTCTCATTACCAGGTTGAAAAAATTCTCATTACTCAGGTGTACTGAGTGTTTCTAATATCATCTGTTTAGGTACTGAAATCTCTTTTTAACAAGTATGGACAAATCCAATCCATTCGCTTCCGGTCTCTGGTATGTTATTTCCTTTAATTTTATATAACAAAATTATTCATTGATGTTAAAGGGCAGTAGTATTTGTAAGGCTTGTACCTTCATTAGTTCAGAAGTGGTTTGGGGTATGTGGGTCTTGCTATTAAAAGAAGCCTTGGAGGTGTTACCCCAGGAGCACCACAGATGCATTTTTACCTTAGCAGCAGCTGATCAGAGGATTTTCTCAGGATCAGAGCTTTATATTCTCTAACAGTGGAATGCCTTTATTATTGATGGTTTGGCTGAGGCATTGCTCACCTGTTTTTAAATCATAGTAGCAAAGACACATTATTATAAATCAGGATACTCACTAAAATAGTTGACGATAACCCTCTTGGAACTCAAAAAACATGTCAGACAAAGTCAAGGCAAGCTCTTTAACTCTGAGGGTTTTTTAGACAGACTGTAGGTCCGGCCATTTCTGTCCTTTGCTCACTGTACTGGCTATGTTGCTTTGGATGGCCTCTGCTTGAATTCATCTTTGGCTTACAGAAAAACTCTTTGTGATAAGTTGACACTAGGCCCACCTAACTCAAGCTCTTTTTATCTTTAAGATTCCAGCAGAAGATACTGTATCCAAAAAGGTAGCAGCAATCAAGTAGGTGCTCCTTGTGAATTTTGTGTATTTTTCAAGGCCTAAACAATGTTTAAGTGTTGGTCATTGTGTGTCTATATTAGGTCGTTTTTATGTATTTTGTGTTTCTTTGTCTTTTGTCATTACCTTTGTGTGTATTAAGTTTTCTCAACAAGTAATAAAGAATTATGTGCCACGTATACTTGCAATTTGTTAGCTGAGGTTGCATTTCTTATATTTTAGGAAGGAGGAAGGTGCTAAAAGTCTTTAATTTCTTTGGATATGTTTATGAGCTGAGGAAGCTTCCTCAGGGTGCATATGTGGGCTGAACAAGATGTACAGTGGGACTCCCTTGCATGTACAGGGGTAGCTTGAGCTGCAAGGGAAATGAAGTTGTTAGTGTGCACAGAACAAGCAGAGGCATGAATGTGTTCAGCAAGAAGTGCCTGTGCTCTGCCCAGCATCAGCAGGATTTAAGCAGTAACGGGTCCTTTTCCTATTCCAGGCGTAAGGTGCACCCGAATGCAAAGTTCATCAATGCTTACGTGGTCTTTAAGGAAGAATGTGATGCCCAGAAGGCTCTGCAGGAGTAAGTCTCAGTTTTGTTCCTCATATCCTGTTGAAGGGGAGTTCAGATACATTTGTAGCTAAATTTAAACAACCTCCCCTCTTTTGCTTGACTCAGAATAAAATGTTGTTCAAACTAAAAAGTAACTTTGCTTTTGGAATACTGCTATGCAGTGACATTGTCAATTAAGTAATGCCTATTTCACTTTTAAAACCTTTTGTTTTTGACCACAAAAGGAATGGAACAGAAATTGCTAGTGGATTTCACATCAGAGTTGACACTGCATCTAAAACCAGTTCGGTAAGTAAGGTGTGGCTAGAAATCCCCTTTTCTGGTTTGGTTGTGGAGTTTTTATTGTTTTTGTTTGGTTGGTTTAGTTTTTTCTGTAACAAATAACTTACTGTCCTGTCTCTCTTGTTTCTTTTAGCATGACAATAAACGATCTGTATTCTTGGGAAATCTTTCATATGGTAAGTCTGAAATGGATAGTTATGCATCATTAATTTGCATATATGGAATGGTTGACATTAGGCTTTTTATTTCTTGGTATTAGGTGGATAAATACCTTTTGCTGGAGGTAATTTTTATTTGTTAATTGAAACACCAAAAGAGGTTGTAAGTTTCTGTCCAATTCTGCACCTTGATTTTTTCCTTTATTGTAGGTAGCACTGCAAGCACTTTTAGTTGTTGTTGTTGCTTCATGTTTTTTAAACAAATATTACTAAGTTGCATAGCCCATGGCTCTCTAAACTGTTTGAGGGTTACCAATACCTGTTTGTGAACCAATTCCGAGTGATGGACAGTGGTGGCTTCTCCTTTTGGTGCTTTCTGTGAACTACAGGCTGAGTAACTCTGTCCAGACATGGCTAAAAGTGGGATTTGATGATCCTTGTGGGCCAGTTTCAGCTCAGAATATTCTGTGATTTGCTGTGCTCTTAAATTATGTCAGCAGCTTGGACCTTTCTCAGCATGTCTGGGTCCCACTGCTGTAGCTAAACCCATAATGTTGAGTTCAGCCCCTCCCCTCAGCAGAAAGATGTTTATATCTACGTCAGGGGATTCCATGAAGTGTACCTATAAAAAAAAAAAAAAATAACCTCTATTTTTGTGATGGCACATCACTTTTGTCCACCTAGGCATGAGATGGAGAAAGGCTCATACACCCAGCCATTATCAGAATAATTGCATAGCAGCTATGGTTGAAAACTGTAAATCCCTTCTCCCCCATTCAGCTAAAATTCATGGCTCAGTCAATGAGCAGTTGAAGAACTGCCAGCTCAAGCTCATTATCATCAGTATTAATTCTTAGAAAGAAATTCTGGCATAAGGAGCTACAAAAATGTATAGCAGAATTCTTAATTTCTACTGTGTTCCAAGCATAAATGAAATAATTTGAAAAATCTATTTCAGTCTTTGCCTTAGTTCTTTCGTGATTTGTGTCATACTCTTCAGAGCTGGAGAAGCAGTTAACTGTCAGGGCAAATAGCCCTTCACGAAGTCTGCATTGTCAGCTTGCTGGGATTTTTCTGAACCACTGATATTTGTCTGCCTACCCGTATTCTGCATCGTTTGTGTCCCTGAATGGGTAAATGTGAAATAACTGGATGTGGGCCAGGCGTTGAAAGCTGTGTGTCTCCCTGAAGAGGCATCTGTTCCCTTGTGTTGCCTGCAGACATCCGCGATGACGCCGTGCGGGAGCACTTCCAGGTCTGCGGAGACGTCGTGGGAGTGCGCGTGGTGAGAGACAGGAGCACGGGCTTGGGGAAAGGCTTCGGCTACGTCCTCTTTGAGGTACCCCGGCGCACAGGGGGATCTTTAAAACCTGAGCTGGAGTCTGCCTTTAGACCCCAATTTTTATTTTCTTTGTAGTAATTTTCTGAGGTTTGTGTGTGTGTTTGTAGGAAGTTAAATGTTGTTGTGTATGGTGAAAACAGATTGGAAGACTGGTTCTGTGGAAGCAGATACAAAACAAATATTTTAGGTTTTGTGCACACTGGGGTGAAAGAAGTGACTTTACCTTAAAGACTTAAAAGAGGGATGGATGAGTTAGTTTGGTATAACTTCAGTGTTTTCACATTTCTTATGTGTCAAAATGTGAGTGGAATTCTTTCCTGCAGCTGGTTTGCATACCAAGTACAACTTCCTTTCTCATGCCAGTCTCCCAGCTTCATTTTCCCTTAGTTCATTTCCTGCAGCCCAGTGCCTTTTTCCCCAATTTTCCCTTGTCTCTCTCTGCCTCAGGCTTCAGTGAATCATTGTAAGCTGTTCCATAGCCTGCTTTCTCAGTGTGTGGGCTGTGTGGGGGTGCTGGTGTTCCTGAGTAGAGATGTTGTGTCATTCCCTAAATAGAGCGGTTTGAGTGCTCTGCATTGTAAAATCTTGCTTACCAGTTTTAAAGGCAGGTAACTGTTTGTTTGAAAGCATCCAGCTGGAAGTAATGCTGCTTTTAAAGTGGTTGTCTGCTTTTGTAGAACACAGATGCTGTACATCTTGCTCTGAAACTCAACAACTCTGTTCTGATGGGAAGAAAGATACGAGTGCAGCGCGTAGCGGACAAGGGGAAAGCACAGAAAAGTCCAGACCAGTCTCGTGCTCCCAAGGACAGAGTTGATAAGAAGAAGAAAAAAGAAAAGAGCTGCTCTAACAATTCTTTTGTTGGTGAAAAAGCAAACCCATTAAAGAAGAGCACAAAACCAAAAAGACTAAAAACTACTCCTAAGAGTAAAGCTGGGAAAAAAAACCAGTCCTCTGATAAAAATCAATCCAGTAAAAATGCTAACTAGTGTTACGAAGATGGATATATATGAGAATGTTTTTTATATGTGGAAGTGTCATAAATTTTGTTTGCTAATACAGCTGTTGTCCTTCTTTGTGTTTGCTCTGGGGTATTTGGCTTCTCCTAGAAGGCAGCAGGAGGTGCTGCATGATTTTATTCTTGTGTTCCAGGAATCTGTCTCCAGCTGAGGTCTTGATGCAGGGGCTAACTGTGAATTCTTTTTTTGGGAGTTGTGTAGGATTACCCACAATGGCTATAGAAGAAAGTGACTTGCATTCAGACTGGGTCTGTGATGAAAGTGAAATCACTGCCTTGATTTGGGTGGCTTTTTTATTGTGCAGAGAAGGGCAATGGAGCTGGTGATGGGTCTGGGAGCACAAGTCTTACAAGGAGCGGCTGAGGGAGCTGGGCACTTTTATCCTGGAGAAAGGGAAGCTCAGGGATGGCCTTACCACTGAGGCTGTAGCCAGGTGGGGGCCGGTCTCTTCTCCTAGGCAGCAAGGGCCAGGATGACAGCACGTAGCCTCAAGCTGTTCCAGGGGAGGTTTAGGTTGGACATTAGGAGAAATTTCTTCACAGAAAAGGTGATTAGACATCGGGATGGGCCGCCCAGGGCGGTGGTGGAGCCACCATCCCTGGAGGTGTTTAAGGGAAGCCTGGACGTGGCACTAAGTGCCATGGTCTAGTTGACCTGGTGGTGTTGGGTCAGAGGCTGGACGCGATGATCCCAGGGCTCTTTCCCGAGATCCCGTTTCCCGCTCCCCGGCCCCTCACGGAGCTTGGCAGGCAAACGCCGGCGCTCAGGCCACGCCCCTCTGCCCGCGCATGCGCACGGGCCTCGCCGCAGGCACTGCGGGAGGCGCCCTGTGCCGCCGCCGGCTGATGACGTGAGCGGAAGCGAGGAGGGGTCCTTTCCCTGTGCCCGCTCGCCCCAAGGTGCCTGCGGAGCTCGGCGCGGGCCGCGCGGCGGGAGCGGCGCGGGGGCGGCGGCAGCGCCATGATGGTGGGCAGGACCAGCGCCATCGCCGCGGGGCTCTGCGGGGCGCTCTTCATCGGATACTGCATCTACTTCGACCGCAAGAGGCGGAGCGACCCCAATTTCAAGAACCGGCTGCGGGAGCGTGAGTGTCTCGGGGCGCCCCTTCCCCTTTCCTCCCGGCCCGTCCCGTCCCTTCCCGCCGCCGCGCGCTTCCCTCAGCCATCCCCCGTTTCTCTCCCTCGCTCACCCGCCCGGCCGGGGCGCGGGAAGGCAGCACGTGCTGTCGCCGCAGCGCCGCCCCCGGGCCC
>VWZV01015127.1:63898-87322 GCA_013397155.1 Irena cyanogastra
CGCCCCAGGCCCCTGCGGCTCTGTGGCCTCTCGCCGTCCCTTCACCGAAACCAGGGCCGGGGCACAGAGTCACAGAACCGTCAGAACTGGAAGATGCCTTCGAGTCCCGTCCAGCCATCCGCCCAGCATTGCCACTGCAGCCCCTGCAGCACTAGCCGGCATCGCCCGGCGCCACACACAGCTCCCTCTTGAGCACCCGCAGGATCGTGACTCCACCACCTCCTGGCAACCTGCTCCAGTGCCTAGCCACCCTAACGATGGAAAAGATTTTTTTCTCATGTCTCATCGGAATCTCCCATGTCTCAGCTTAAGGCCATTTTCTGTGGTCCTCTCACTGCAGGCATGGTAGAAGAGACTGATCCCTCCTCACTACAGCCTCCGTTCGGGTCGTTCTAGACAGGGTCATCCCGTCTGAGAGCGTTTGCTGTAGGTGTTGAGTAACCTGTGGTTTCCGTCCATGTTTGGTTCAAATTCGCCTCCCCCCCGCCTTTTATTCTTGTCTAATCTTGCTCTTTACAGGCTCAGCAGTGCTATTATAGCCACCACACTTATGTGGTGACACTNCGCGACCCCAATTTCAAGAACCGGCTGCGGGAGCGTGAGTGTCTCGGGGCGCCCCTTCCCCTTCCCTCCCGGCCCGTCCCGTCCCTTCCCGCCGCCGCGCGCTTCCCTCAGCCATCCCCCGTTTCTCTCCCTCGCTCACCCGCCCGGCCGGGGCGCGGGAAGGCAGCACGTGCTGTCGCCGCAGCGCCGCCCCCGGGCCCGGCCGGGACCCCCGCCCCCTCCNGATCCCTCCTCACTACAGCCTCCGTTCGGGTCGTTCTAGACAGGGTCATCCCGTCTGAGAGCGTTTGCTGTAGGTGTTGAGTAACCTGTGGTTTCCGTCCATGTTTGGTTCAAATTCGCCTCCCCCCCGCCTTTTATTCTTGTCTAATCTTGCTCTTTACAGGCTCAGCAGTGCTATTATAGCCACCACACTTATGTGGTGACACTTTTTTTCTTCTTTTTTGTGTTTGGAACACGAGCAGTAAAGCAGCGTGGTCTCCTACAGTGAAGTTGTTGCTGTGGTGAGGCAGGGGTCGGTGGCAGCTCTCAGGTATTTCATCAGCTGCATTCTAAACCCTCCTGGCAGCCCTGCCGTTGGCTTCCAGGATAAGAATGAATGCCAGAGAAAACTGTTGATTAATCCAAGATGTAGAGCTCTTCTCCCATGGCTCTTCATTATTTCAAGTCTTCAACATTTATTTAAACGTTTAATAATTAGTGAGTGTTTTAAATGCAATTGTAGGCATGAATACTGAAGGAACACAAATGAGTCATGAGCATACTTTTTATACTGAGTTATTTCTGTTGAGTAATATGTATATTATTCCTTTGGTAACTAATCTGAAGATAAGAAGTTATCATTAAGGTAAATTTTCCTGCCAAGTAAACATGATGTGATCAGCAGTTTCATGGATGGAAAAGTCAATAACTAGACTGGTTGAAAATGAGTATTTACTGATAGCGTTAAAATGTAGTTTAACAGCTTTGGTTCTGCCTTCATGGATTGAATTTGCTAAGTGTTGTCACTTAGCGGTGCATTAATTCCACTTTCCAAAATTTCCTCCCCAGCAAGTCACATCAGTCAAATATTTCAGCTTCAGGCCTTCACTCCTGTGTTTAGGATTTTGGGCACATACCTCTTGTGTGTGTTCCAAGTCCTTTTTTCCCTGCAGTGCAAGTCATTAATTGGGAAATTTTAGTGCAGTTAACTGCTATGTGCTTGATTTGCACAAGCAAACTCGATTTTCAGCAACATAATCAGCCATGGGGTTTTTTTGATGATGCCAAATGTGCAGTAGGAGAAGCACCGAATTATGTAAGGTTTTTGCAGAAGCACCAAAAGTTATTTTTGGATTCCGGGTTTCCATAATCAGAGCCTCTATCCAGTCATGTTCTGCATAAACCGTAGAACTGCTGTGATTAAGAATTGACATTAACTTTGAAGTGGCAAACAAATGCATTTTGATTTGATAGGAGGTCACAGTTGTCGTTTGGGGGACTTCATTGTAGGAGTTAAGAGTCTTTGCACATGATGCACTGATCTGCATTTCGTTGCAAGGCTTTAGTTAATTTGTTTTGGATTTTTTTGGTAGTGTAACAGATTATTTAGTATGGATGCTTCAGCAGTGGTGCCAGGGATCTGGATATTGCAGCATTTTTACTGTTGGGTAGGCAGGAAGGCTTGGTCTGTAAAATACTTGACCAGGAAAGGTTCAGTGCAGCAGCAGCTGCAGTTCTTTATGTAAAGATGCTCCATGTGTTGTGCAATAGTGGGGGTATGGGGTGGAAAGCTTGGAGAAACCACCTTTACAGCACATCTTTTCCAGTAACCTTCTTAGGGTAAGATCCATTTCCAGCCTCTATGGTGCAGTGTCACCAGAATTTGGGAAGGACAAGAGACCTAACGTGTCAGTGCCTGTTGTACTTTGTCAAGCATGTGCTGACAAATGAAGAACCAGTTGGTTTTTTTGCCATCTCTGTGTGCTATGATTTGGCCAAAGTTTGCTTTGCAAAGGCCTGTCATAAAAGTGAGGTCGTCAGATTTAGGTTTTTGGGGAAAAGATTTCCTGGAAATTTCTGGAAGGCTTGTGGAACTACTGGACTTTGATTTTCCACATGTTTTAATCTTACTTAGCAGGTTTTGTGGGGTTTTGTGTGGGTTTTTTTTTTTGGTTGGTTGGGTTTGTTTTTTTTTTAGGTCTTGTTGTTGCTAGTTTGAGGGATATGTCCATATTTAATCTTGGGACCAAAAGATAGCAAAGCTATAAACATCTGTAGCTGCTGAGCTTCCCAGGCTGTGTTTTATGAATAAAATAGTTCAGGTATGTTTACTATTTGTCTTCTTCAATGAATAAAATAGAAGTGCTCTGCTTTAAAATACAGACATGTCTTTTTTCAGACAGCCAGAATTTCTGACCACACTGATTTTGCCCAAGAGCACCTTCTGCCTGGACAGCAGAGTGAGAGGAGGGCAGACTTCACTGATGGGAGCTGAAAATGCAAATGGCTTTTTGGGTTTTCTGCTCCTTTGTGGGACTGGTTGGGAAGCTGCTGGGGCTACTCAGGGGCCTTTGCAACCCGTGCCAGCAGGACAGGTCATCCATTGGATCTCTTTTGGAACTTGTGTCCTTGTACAAGAGCTGTGGCTGGAGGACCTACACTGTGACAGCTGTGGTTTAGCTTTGTGCTTTGGATGCTTGCACTGCATTTCTGTGGTAATAAAGATTCATTCTATGAAATATTGCCTTTCCCTTTTCAAAATGTGATTATCTCTTTAGAATAGAGGGAAGTGTTTCATTTTTGTGGAGGTCCATGAGGGAAAACAAACTTGAGAGATTTTTAGGTGTGGGGTGGGTTTGTTTTTTTTTGTTTGTTTGTTTTTTATTCCTCAAAGCCATGGCTTTTTGCTTTTCATAATACAAATATAACTTCTGGTTGTTATTGCAAAGATACTTTGAAACTAGTATTTCTTCCCAACCAGTATGGGAAGAATTCATAAATTTAGAGTTACTTGGATTTTTTAATTGTTTTAGCTAATGAACTTTTAAAGAGCCTGTAAAAAGTATTAAGAAGAGGAAAAAAAAGTTCCTTAGTAGTCAGACTTGAAAGATTTGGTAGATTGTTTTTCAGTTTTAAAATCTTGGTGATTCTTTATATTCCTTTCACTATTTGCAGGTTAAAATCTATGATTTCAAATCTGTGTGATCAGTGGTCAAAAGCTTTCATTAGTTCCAGCTACCAGCATGTCTTTTGTTTTGTTCTTTATTTCAGAATGCTTAACCTGGTGAATGATAGCTTTTATTAGATTTTAATAAGAAGGTATCATAGTCATGCCAAGAAAACACAATTTTCTCCTCAAAGTGATGTACAAATGTTAAGCTGTTACACTCTGTATTTCTTTTTGTTTTTTTCTGAATGCACTACAGCTGCAATGTGGCTTGTTTTGATAGTAAAACATTTGAAATAATAAATTTTTTTAAATTTAATCTTTACAGTTTTATCTATTATCAAAACTTATTTGCATAGTAGTGCAATTTAAAGTTTTTTGCAATTAATGCTTCTGAAAAGTTGGAGTGAGCTAATTAAAGCACTAACTTCCAAGAGAAATTCTTTAATATTCCAAAATTATAAAATTGTAGTATACTACAGTTCTATCCAACATGTTTTTCCATCTGTATTGTAAAATAACATACACAGGTCAGTTAGTTGTAGAAGTCTAGGTGCTAAGTGTTATTAAGATGGTGTATTAAGGTAAAAGAGTGTTCCATCTAGTTAGAATGTGAACTCCCTTTCTGTAAAGAGCACAGTCTTGTCAGTAAATGCCACGTGTTAAGTTGTCACTGTACTAGGGCATGGTATTCCTGACTGTCTTCACCATGTGGACAATTGAAAAATTTTAATTACCATATAAAACTACTAGTCATATTTGGAAGTATTTCCAGCTTGTAGAATTGTATCAATAGGAAAATCAGGGCTGTGAGACAGTTGTTCTTTGTCAGTATAGGAGTTTCCTGAGCAGACACTGAGGACAAAGAGTGGAAGGGCAGTTTAACCATAGGCTGTATTCAGAGGTTTTAGTGGTGTAAGTATTTCAGTTGATGAACTGAAGATTTACATAACTGATTATTCCAAGGAAATTGCCAGTATAATTAGTATA
Organism: Irena cyanogastra; assembly: GCA_013397155.1. NCBI lineage: Eukaryota > Metazoa > Chordata > Aves > Passeriformes > Irenidae > Irena > Irena cyanogastra. The sequence continues at coordinate 68,601 of VWZV01015127.1, forward strand.
ATTATTATTTCATGTATGAAAAACTGCTACTATAAAGATATCTTTATACCTGCCTAGCTGCATTAAAAGGAACTTTAATTACATTAGTTTTGCTGAAGTGGTACCACTTCATGTAGCAGACCAACTCTTTCCCTTTAGGTAGGCAGTTAAATCTGTAAATGTTTGTTCCATCTGTAAATGTTTGCTTTCCTCAGGTTTCAGAAATTTATGCTTTAGTGTTGCTCTTGCTGAGGGATGGTGAGACACTGACACTTATTAACTAGTTCCCAAGTCTTTGCTATAAAGTAGCTGAGAAAGTGCACTGTGTGTGTGTCTGCTGTGGCCTGCTAAAGTTCCCCTTCCTTGGTGGTGCACCGTGCAGTTCAAAACTAGATAGCTTGACTTACAGACAATTCTTCTGTGGCTTATTGTTAGAAGTCATGTGGATATTTCCTGTATTACTCTAATTCTCTTTGTTTCTGTGTGCCTGCAGTGCAGGAGGTGTGCTGTGCTGCTGCTGTGCTGCCCTGCACAGCTGGTGTTTGCTGCAGCCCTCAGGAGAAGAATTGCCATTTTGGGTTGGTGCTACTGCCAGCCCTCATTAGACCTCTAAATGATGCTCTGTTGCACTGAGTGGCTTGGAGTCTTGTGCTCAATCTTCAATATTTGGAATACATTGCCAGTTTCTTCTTTTGAAAAGGACTTTGATTTGTTCATGGTTTCAGACTATAATCTGAAAGGCTTTTTAATTGCAAATTGAAAATAAAAGATGTTTTTATTCTTACAGGAAGGAAGAAACAGAAGCTTGCCAAAGAGAGAGCAGGACTTTCCAAGGTAATACTGTGTTCAGTAATGCAGTGCTATTTTGAAAGATGTTTCACTTGTATTATTTGTAAGATTTACTTAAGGATTTCTTTTACAAACACTCCTGCAAATATGCAGTCTTTAGGTTTTTTTAATGCTCAGAAATAATTGTATGGTTGTTCCTTTTTTGTGTCAGGTAGAGGAATTATATTAGAAAGTACAGCATTCACTGTGTGATTTGATGGTGTTTTCCCTCTTTGTAATATGGACAACGACTTTTCAGACTTAAAATTATTGATGGGATACACTTATAACTGAACTTGATATGTCGTTTTGCAACAAGTATTTGATTTCCTTTTCATTATTACCAATGGATCCAGAAAGAAAATATAAGATTTCTCTTAAACAATTGCAAGAAATACAGTTGTTATAAACATAATACACCTTAGAATTTATATTTGCTCCTAAATGATGTTCTTAATAAACTGAGTAGAGGTATTTCAGGTTCTGTCTCTCTACAAATTTGTGATGCAGTGTTATTAAGACCAGAGTCTGATTTTCAAAGACATTCTGAGTATGTTTAACTTAGTGGTGACACTTGTTTTTTTGCCAGTGTCAGTGTAACAATAGGGTTGTCACCATGTATAATTTCAGTTGAGAATATTTTCTGACAACTTTATATTAGCTGGTGTTTAAGGGCTGGTTTAACTTTTACTGTGTGTGTTTATAGTTGCCTGATCTGAAAGATGCTGAAGCAGTTCAGAAGTTTTTCCTTGAGGAGATTCAGCTTGGAGAGGAATTACTAGCTCAAGGTAATAAATTTTTTTTTCCAAAGGGTACATTGTAAAATAATTTTTCTCTGCCTTTGTTAGAAGATGATTTTTATACACCAAGAAATTCTGGAGAGTCAAATTCATCTAAGAAAATCTGCTTATTTGTTTCTAACCATGCATGTTCAGAAAAGTCCACCAAGGAAGGACAAGAGCTTAATATGGATTGATTCACTGTAATTTAATCCACTCTTGGAGGATGTTTTATGTAAATATGTTACAGCGTGGAAGATGGTTGATTTCAAAACATAATTTGTCATACAGGTGAATATGAAAAAGGTGTTGATCACTTGACCAATGCCATTGCTGTGTGTGGGCAGCCGCAGCAGCTACTACAAGTTCTACAGCAGACTCTTCCACCACCAGTGTTTCAAATGCTTCTAACTAAGCTCCCTACAATAAGCCAGGTATGTGAAACATTCCTTGTTGGTCTGGTTTGGAAAAAATTTAAATACTTTAACCACTGCACCAGTCTTGAGTATCAGGTTTTGTAATCTGTTGTTTTTTTAATATGTTCAGTTAGATTAAAAGAAGCTTTTTTTTTTTTCACCTGGGATGTTAAAAAGTGAATATGAAAATCATCATGTAGCATTATTAGCAACCAGGATAAAATAGAAACACAAAACTTCTCTTGTGTATAGGGTATGCTAAGCTCTTGAAGTAGAGGCATCTGACCACAGTTCTGGTACTATTAAGTGGATCCAGTGTTTTCCAAATACAAGCTGGGGGGATTGGAAAAACAGTAATTTTATTGCACTGGGTCTTGAGTTGTTTTTTTTTTTAAATTTACATTTCTACAAGTTTGTGTAAATGCTATGGAAGTTCATCAAAATGAATCTGTTGCTTTTGCTACCCTGTTGCTTTTGCTACCCTGTTGCTTCTGGGGACAGCTTTAGACACAAGATGTTAACTAGCACCAGAACCCGTGATAATTTTGGAAGCTTGGGAGTTTCCCTGATGATGAAAGCATTAGTAGCTCTGTGTATAAAATGCCCTCCCATTTTAGTCTGAGTACAGAGTGGGTAATGTTGTTAATATGCTCACAGGTGACTCTTGTAAAATAAATCATATGTTTTATGTTCTTGGACATAAAACAAGTACAAGGGGACTCCCTAACAGTGTTACCTGACATAAAGCAGAGACTCAGTGCTGGGTATCAGTTGGCTCTTCTTACAGCTCAGGCCTGGTTACATTTCAGGTTCAGGTCCATATACTCAGTGGTAACACTGGAAAGTGTCAGGTATGAAAGATGTAAGAATTGGGGAAATTACTGAACAAAAGTGTTTCCTAAGAGAACAGTGCCAGAAACCAGACAGAGGTCATCACTTGAGGTTGATAGAATATTGTTTACCTGACTTTGGCTTTGTTAGGTATTGCACTGTTTGTAATTTCTGTGGAACTGACTTCAAAAACTTAAGTCAAATAGATTGCCATTTTTAACTTGAATCACTTTGCCATTTTTAACTTCAATCACTTTGTTCATTAATTACACTGCTTAATGTTCAGTGTAAAATTACATTGCTTGATAATCAGTTGCCTACTGTCAATTTTATGTAATTGTGAATGAGTTTTTCTCCTTCTTACAGAGAATTGTAAATGCACAGTGCTTGGCTGAAGATGATGTTGAATGAGGTCACACCACAACGGGGGGAAAAAAATTTTCTTACCCCAGAAGATGAGCATCAGTAGGGGGATAAAGGGGCAAACATAGTAGTTAATGGACTGTGTACCACATCGGGTTCTACCAGAGTTAAAATTAACTTTGTGTAGGTGGGTTTCGCAGGATTTTATTTATTATCCCAGTGAAAAGTGTATTTTGATAAGAATTCATTTTATAAATACACTGTGTTGAGTTATCAAGGTATCACTAACTTCATTATTATTAAAATACGCAGTTGTAATGTTGTACATATACAGACATAAAACTACGACCTATTAAAAACCCAATGCTCATTTTTGAAAAAACGAAGTTATGGCAATAAAGATTTATCTGCACTTGTGTGTCCCTATAGTACTACTTTAAAATCCAGAATATTTGGGTGTCAGAGCAAATGATCTAAAAATCACAACATTAAAATTTATTTTTAATGTTATGGCTGGTCTTCCAGTTTAATTAAATTTAAGACTTTGTGTCATTTCCCAAGAAAATAAATATATGATTATTTAAACAGTAACAGATCACCTTAGAAGGAGATGCAAATCACAATGCTAAGAGATGACTGGCTGCAGAAAGAATGACAAATCCATTTCTGTCAGGAACAAATGCATGTAAAGTGATCCATTCAAAATTACTGGCAAACTTGAAAGCTCTATTAATGCAGGTGTCTGAAACAAAGCTGTTTGGAATAGAACCTGGGCACATTTTAAGATCACAAAGGTTAGGGTTTTTTGGAAAGCTTGGAATGTTGCAAGATAGAAAGCTGACATTTCAGTGCGTAGTCTTCAAGACCATAGCAAATGGTTATTAACAGTCTTTTAAAGGCATTTGCCTTAAGAAAAAAAATTGCACTGATAAGGTAAGACAATTATATCCCTAGGGTAAATAGCAAAAGCTAATGGAATTAGATGTTGTTCAATTTCAGTATGGTGTGAATTTTCCTTTGGCTCTGAAAAGAAGACAAATAATATACAGCAGGCTCAAGTGAGTAGAAGTGTACTTACAAAAGCAAGTTTTTCATGAGTAGTATCTTCTAAATGTCAAAACAGACTGGCTTCTGTTGTTCTCTGGGTTTGTGCTATCAGCACTCAGGTGGCAGAAGAAACAATTAAAAACGTAGCTTTATCTTTTTGGCACAGTGACTGATTTATAACTTGAGGAGAATGCTTAGAGATGTTTTTCAGACCAGCTGGCAGTACTAATGATACTAAAGTATCATTAGTAAGGTAAGGTATTAGGTGGCACAATCTTGTAGAAGTGAGGTACATTGAGAGCACTCTAGCCAACTCAGTCTCATTTCAGCCTTGTGCAAGTTTCTTCAAAGGCAGAGTCTCCTCAGTGGTTCAGGAATTGCCTCACACAGGATTTTTGAGAGGTTAAGCGGATAGTTGATGGTGACCTAGCAGTCAATACCTGGGTTTGGGAATAGAAACGGCTCTTACTGAGTCATTCTGCTGAGATGGTGTGCTGTGGAGTAGGTATTTTCCTCTTAAGCCTTTGAAAACATTATTTCCAAAGATTTGAGGTGCTATTGAAATTTTCTCTGATGTGATAAATACTGAAGTTAGTGGCTGGTATCAACAAACGTGTCTTAAACAACTGGATGTAGTATGATCTTTGTGCTTGAATTGTTCACGTAGCATAATGTAAAACATAGCAGCCATATTCTTCAGGGGACAAAGGCCAGTGTGCTGTTTTCCTTTTAATTTATTTTACAGGGACAAAGTTATTTTTGCACTTAATAAAAATACTGTGAAATTATAGAAGGTTCTATTTTAATGAGGCTTCTTGAAGGAGTTCTTTTCCCTTCTAACCCTTAAAAGTAAAAAGTAAATTTGTAGGTTATGCTGACACAACTGTTAGCATATTTACCTGCTGTTTTGCTGAACACTTCAGCCTGTGTTCTTAGTTCAGCTTTTAGCATTGTTTTAAGGTGAATAAAACTCCCATCCTGCCTTGAAAAACAAACTCAAACAGCACAAGACAAAAGTAGCACCCTTCTGTCAAACCTGAGCATTTTTCTACACTCTTTGGTATAATAATGACAATTTGAATTCACATTTTAGCTTACAGCAAAGCTCTCCTGAACTGTGTTTCAGCAAACCTGGGTGCCAATTCTGATTTTGATGGAAGGCTTGGTGACAGTCTGATTATATTTCTAAATGGTATTTGCTGTAATAAGCATCATAGACATACATATTGCGCTAACATTTTTCATTTTCTTAAGCCTGCGAAGTTAGATGCAAATAAAATTTAAGACAGCATAGGTTTAAATGTAGCCTTAAATGCAAATTTATTCTCATATCTGATAACCCAGAAGTACCTGATTAGTATACTAGAGCAAGCTCTGATGGTACAGTACAAGTTTTGAGTGCCTTGGACTAATAGAGTGGAATGCTGAATCCTTTTAACAAGACCTGAATTTTTTTCTTCTCCCCAAATGTTCCAGTGAAGCTAGTACTGTACAATTGTGATGACTTGGAAGATGTTGTCTAGAATGCAAATTTGCTGTTGCTCCAAGAGCAGCAGGCTGACAGAGGTATAGATAAGCACACAGAGTCCACAGATGTTTCAGGCTCAAGCAAAGACACTGCTTTCAGACACCAGCAAAGTGCAGATCATCAGAAACATGGTGGTAATGGTGGGTGTTCCTGCATCAGCAGTAGAACTGCCATTGCATTAGCTGTGTATAGTGCTGTACATTTCTTTTCACTTGTGCAAATGAAAAAAGTGTGGAAGTAATCCACAATTCCAGTTGTGGATTTGCTGCTATGGAGCTCACAGCTGCTGGAGAATAAACTGGTAATCTTATTTAATGCAGGTTAAACTACTAGTCCTTCTCCCAGAAAGAACCATCTTCCCATCTGTGCCTCTTGAAGAAAGAGGCACTTGTTTTCAGCACTAAAAGGATTTCTTATGAAGAAACTGAGAGGTCAGTTTTGTGTTGGGAAGTCTTCTGTCATCGGTTACGAGTTTCTTAGGCAGCTTTTATAGAAAAACCCCACCCAGCTAGTTTCATTATCATGCAAGACTACCTTTGATGTCTCACATTTAAGTTTTCTAGATAATGGAATCAGATCCGAAACCAGAGTGGTCAGGCACACACTGAATCATCTGGCACTAATTTCCTTTCCCTGGGGGCTGACACAATATTATTGTTGCCCTTAACATGAAAAATGGAGAAGTCCCAGCCCTGCTGTGTAGGAGGCCAGCCAGCCATCATCAAAGTAAAGCTCCAGCTATTTATGCACTCAGAAGAAGAATTTTTCTAAAGTTTCATTTGTACATCTGTTGATGGTGTGTTTAAAGTCCCTTAGGCTGAACAGTGGCCCTACATGACTGTTTTGTTACAGTTAACATGAGTTAAACATCAAGGGAATCTTTGAAGTGGTCACTAAGTGCTTTTAGTAATTGTTTCAAAGGCATGTTGTGCTGCACACCCATGCTTCTGTGTTTTCAAATGTATGGACATAAAAAGGGCTGATGTGAAAAGAACAAAAAAAAATTCTACAAGGTTTCTTTTGTACCCAAGTTTTGTTTGGGTTTTAGTTAGTGCATTTACACTGACCAGCATAGCTTACAGTATTCTCTGTGTACTGACCAAAAGCCTGTTGCAAAGAGCTGAAACTGATGCTTAATTCATGAGGACTGGGCTAGCTTTCATCAGAGGCGCTCTGGAAACGGAACTAGTCTGGGTAACAGTATTTGTTTTCTGCATTTGTACCAAACTCAAACTTCCCCAAGAAAATGTGGATGTCTAATGCTGTTCTCACAGGACAGAGTTTGCCACATCCAGTGTATGAATGTGTGAGTGAAGCTGTAGAAAACAGCTGGCCCTTCTGTGTTATGTTTTGTACCAAACTGCTCAACATGCTGGCACAGTGGTTTCCATGTGTTCTTGAAAAGGAAATCAGGTTCTGTCTTCTTTCCCTGCAGTAGAGACCAGTTTTAAAGAATATTTACTGGACATCTTTTGATAAGCTCACTACCCTGTTTTCCAGTCATTCCTGTAATTTAATAGTGCTTAACTCTTAAAGGCCTCTGAACTATAAGCTTTTGACTCCAGGCATACAGTTATTGTTCCTGCTTCATAAAGGTCAGGTCTGTCTTCAGCAGGTTGACAGACGGATGTCCTGCAGTGCTCGCTCACAATTTCATCGCTTCCCTGCACCCTGAGATGTTCTCAACTCGTCTTTGGGATGAGAGAGTGTCTGGTGGTGCTCACCCATGATGGAAGAGTGGTTTAACAGAGTGAGTGCTGCAGCTGGCACAGTGTTGCTGCAGCCTATGGATCTCTTGGGATGGTCCATGTTGCAAGGCAGTTGTGAGTGGCTTTTGTGTATGAAATTTCTAGTGTGCATGGAGGCAGAAAACAGATGAAGTCAGATAATTCTGCCTCTTTGCATGTTGGACCCTTACAGCTAAAAACGGATTTGGTTACACAGTCATTTACTTGAGCAGGTCTTAATCTAAACAGCAGAGGGCAGTTTTGCACACACATTTTGTGCAAGCTTACCCTGCAAAATCCTAATTTTTAGAATCTTCCTGTCTGGTGAGGTGATGCAATGCAGCATTTTGTCCAGACAGATTTGGTATGGTGTATAAGACAGGCTCCGTGGAGCAGCAGTGGAATGTGTTTCTACTGATAATAACTAATTTTGGCTTTTTAAAATCCTGTATGTTTAAATTGTTGTGATGACATGATTAGGAGGATTTACCTCTTTCTCTCCATCCCTCAACACAAACAAGGTAAATAGATAAGCCAGCTGCATTGTACAACTTAAACTCTGCAACAAAATGCAACCACATCTGATTGCCAGGTATGCAAGAGAAGTTTTTCTCTGCCCAGCTGTGATTATTCTGGGTGAGCTTTGCTATCTGGAGTGAAGGGAGTGCAACTTTCATGGTTAACTGCTGGAGGGCTGGAAGTGAAATCTGCATCTTGAGATTTTGCCTGGAGTTGGACTCTGTGGTAGGCCATGTGAGGAGAGCCAACCAAAAAAATAAAGAGGCAAGATATTATGGGCTGGTGACAGGATGCATTTTCAATGCTGGTTCAATTTCAGCTGATGTTGACAAAATCTACTCACCCCGTTGTGATCCTGCAGCTGACATGAAGTGAACTGATGTCATACTTTGTCTCTCTCATGCCTTGGAGGCAGCTGTTCACATTGTAGTGGCACCCTGGCTCAAGACTGAATCTTTACTCCTATGTCTCAAAAGTGTTTTTTCTCTGCTTCCTGGTCTTTCTTTGTGGGGGGGATAAAGTGTATGTATGCTATACAGGTAAATGGAAATTTTCCACCCTAGTCGCCGTCAATCAGCATTTTTGCAAACATTCAACTTGTTAGTAAGAAATTCTTCAAAATCTGCTCAACACATGACAACATCTAGAGAAAACTGTTTAATAAAAAATACTGTGTGAAAACCATGCTTCTCCTTCCTTAGGTGGCTCTGGCCATGTTACACCCTGTAACATAGCCTGAAAGATACAGAAATCTGCTGTGAAAAGCCAGTATTTGCCTGTTTTGGCATGTATGTAAAAGAGCATTTCCCTGGAGCTCTGAAACATTAGCTGGTTAGCATCTCTTGCTGTATTTAATATTACTTCATGAGAAAGAATGTACATTCAGCTTTGGTGATTAAAATGACAATGATTATTGCATGAATTTGTGAATTATAATACAATGACTAATTAAATGGAGAATGAAGAAAAGGGATTCTTGGGCAAGCATGTTCTTTGAGAGACTCTGCCTTGTTTTTAATTGATAGTACAAACTTAATCAATTCATACCAGTATTTCATTACTGGTGGAAACAGTCTGGTTTTGATGAAGATTTACTTTCACCACACATTGACCTGGTATAATACGTCCTGGTCCTGTAAGTTACCATGAGGAAGACTGCCAGCTTCTAGCACTGAGGAGGTGGAAGTTTTTGCCTATATAAAGAAGGGAAGTCCCATCTGACCCCAGGTTACAGCCTCCATATTGACTGAGTTCTAATCAGAGTGTTTACTATAGTGACACCTGAATTTGCATAACAATGAGGGATTGCTATTTGGTTTATGTTTCATTTGTTTTTATCTCTCCATCTAAAGGTTTGAGCTTTAACATCAGGTTTCTTAGCTTGTTAGAAGTTGTCTGACACAACTAAGGGCCCTTTTTTTACTTTTTAGGGATGTTATTTACTGGCCATTGTCACTGGCAGAATTCTTAGCATGAAATTATTATTACTTCTGTATCAGCAGAGATGTGTGTGGCACTCTGAAGAATCTGTCAAGATGAAGTCTCTGCTTCTGCAAACTCAGCCTGCGGTCCTGATCCCGTAATTTACTCTGCATGGTCCTTTCCTCATGGAAACCTAAGCAGTCGAGAGCAGGACATTGGGACAGTGACACAGGAAGGTAGAAGGTAAGGTTTAGGATAGTGTGATTGTTTTGGTAGCAATTGGGCAGGTGTTTTATCTGAACTTTGTTTAGAGCTCTGAAGCTTGCTTCTTTCCTACATCACATTAATTTTAGACTAGTTGGCTAACCAGTGCTAGTTACTAGTGTAATCAGGAAAAATCAGACTTCAACCATAGATCTGCTTATAAATAATTAAACCTACCAAAAGAAAGAAGTATTAAAGGCTCTATAACTGAATAGATTTGAGGCACAGCTTCCCCCTCAACTGAAAGCAATAACGTGAGCTGTCAAGCACTGGGTTAATTGCTCTGCTGGCAGTCCTGCAGTTTGTAAATACCTTCTGCATTGAAAATGTAAGAAGTGATCTTTCAGAAATCTAGCTTGCTGTTGGATAGCAACTTCAAAAGGAACTCTGTTTTGTCAAAATTTTTGTAATCTACCTGAACTGTAGTGCCTGAAATAGTGATACCATGATGCAAATAGGAAAGCTGGGTCATAGGTGTTAAAGCAGCCATGAATAAGGGAAAGAGCCTAGAAGGCAATGCGGTGAGTCAGTGTCCATCTTAGATGTTGGATTGTTAACTATGAATGCTTGACAACCTGATAAAACAGTTGCAAATTGGAGATGTACTTTACAGAGAGAAAGTTGTAGCCCAGTTTTGGACAGCTGCCTCATCCTTAAAAACAATGCGGCCTTCTAAAGCATGCTTTTGACCCTCCAAGTCTTGGTGGTTAGAGCAGATCTGTTGGCTCTATCCTCCTTTTTCTAATTTGGAGCTGGTTTCCAGCAGAGGAGGACATGCCTGGCAGGAGCTGGTTATGTGGCAGCCACTTGTTCAGGAAGTCAGATAATGAGACTGGTGTGCCCTGCCACCCTCAAGAACCAGTGGACCGTCTGGTTCTTAGTGGGAGCTTGAGCACTACTTGGGCACCTTGGCTTCTCTGGGCAACTATGAAAGTAAGTGCTCATAAGTTATGTTGATTTTTTAAAGGAAACACCTCCCCTGGGATAGAATGTATTGATACTGGGGCAGTGCTCTCCCCAGTATCGTATTTTCGTCATAAAATGTAAAGCAGGGGGAAAAAAAATTTACTCCTGTGTAGAATCCCTCTCTTATTTTGGTTGTTTCCAGAATGGTGTTAGGACCTTGTTAGTAGGGAGCAGTGTTTTCTCTCCTGCATTGCCGTTGAAGATCTTCAGCAGGCCTGACAATATTTGTCATTAGACTTCAGATCTTTTCAAAGATAGGTATCTCCTACCTTGGGCAGCACATTTTAAAGAAAAACAGTGATGTCACACTGATTTTGAAGGATAAAAGAAATAGATTGCAGTCTGACAGAACCAGCAATGGCTTGGACTCAGGAGTCTTCATGGCCTTTCCTTTTTTAAAATCTGAGTGTTCAAATTTTGCCTGCCCAGCTCCTGGTAAGGTTGCAGGTAACGTGGGTCTCAGGGGGTGACACCACAAACTTTGTTATTAATTGATGCATGAGTGGTTTTGTAAATTCAAAGTATTCGTAGGTCCTCATAGTGTATGTAGTCATCAAAGAATTTATAGAGACTATCACTGGGTTTTTGAAGACATGCTGCTGAAAGAGTAGTTCTCTGGAGCAGCATCAATTATCTTCATTTGGGGAAACATAACTGCATTTTCCTTTTTTCTTAGAAGACCACATTATTTTTTGCTAATATCAAAGAATATTACCCTTTGTGACATGCCTGCAGATGCAGTATAGCTGTGCTCTTGTGAAGCTTCACTGGAATCAGGGACCAAAGACACAGAGTTAATGATTAGCTAGACACATCATCCTTTGCCCCAGAGCCAATACAGTCTGCTGCTAATCACCTTTCAATGCCTAAAATAAGGTGTAAGACTGGTCATTTATTTCAGTGGGAAGGGCATGTGCCATGAAGGAGAGCTTTGTGGGCAGTCTTGGATGCCTGATGGAAGGCTTCTTCCATTGCTTCCCAAAATGATGGTGTCTTCTGGCAGAGTTTAGGCACTGGCAGTGCTTTTGTCTTCTGGGTAAATGTAAGTCTGCTGTAGCCAGGATCTTTCAATTTAACAGCTTTCAGTGAATGTCAGAATTCTCATACACCAAAGCTTTTTTTACTTTTTAACTTGCTGTGTGAAGGTCATACAAAAGAATTTGTATGCTGCCCTTTGCTGAGCATCTTCTGAAGACCAACTGCCTGCCTTTTGCTGTCTAAAGGGCTTACTTAGCACTTGGGCTTTTCTTTTTTAAAGTGTTGAAAGGTTAAAATTTTTATTCTTTTCAAAATACAAATGCAGAGGTACACTGCAGATGTACATAGTGGAGTCAAATTTTCAGGGCTGGCACTGCAGATAGCATCAGGGCACACAGGTGTTTGGTCCAACATGACTGGGAACAGGGCATCAGGTCTAGATTGTCTCCGTGGGACAAGGTAGTGCTCACTGTTCCTGCTAGCCCATCATTTTGCCACACACATCCAGAAGATGATGAAGCTGTGGTAGCTTTGTGTGCAGCAGCAGTAGCAGCAGCAGTGGAAGATGAGAATCTGTTTGGGTCTCAGTGTGACAACCAGCTTTTCCTAGCAAAGCCAAGTTCGTTTTAAACTTCTTTATGGTGGAATTTCCCTCTTTTTCCCTTGCCTTCCTACACCTTTTATACACCAAGCAGTTTTGCAGTTTTCAAGCTTGGCTGTAAATAACGAGAAGGAAAGGAGGTGCCATTTCCAGGTGTGCCGGCCAGCGGCGGGCACCGGTGCAGGAGGCTCGGGGAGCTGGCGGAGCCTCGCTGCTTCGGCTTCCAGAGCCCGTGTCGCTAGATGGCAATGTGGCACTCCTGCAGCTGCGGCTCCTGAAAAATGGCTTGCTTTTCCTGTATTTATCTCTGCCAAACTGATGATTGCACCCACCACCTCGGCAAGAGAACAGAACAAAATCATTTCATAGAACATTACAGCTGTTGTGCCTTTTTCTTTTCTTTCTTTTTTCCTTTCTTTCCCCCACAATTCTTTGTCCCACAGCAGGGTGCAGAGGTTTAAAAACCTTCTTTCTCAATCACTCTCCTTCTAAAAACAGAGAAAACACAGCCTCTTGGGAGAAATTAGCTGTGAGAAAAGCATTTCTCAAACAATTGCCAGGAAATATTGTCTTGACCGATATTCCTGATGTAACACTGTCATTCTCAGTACTGTTATTCTAACATACTCGACTGAAAAAACAGCAGGATACAGATCTGTAATGCATGATCTGCAGCTTACCACCTACCTTATCTTTTGATATACATTTGCTTTCAGTTTGTATCCTCCCCCCACCCCCTGCAGCTATTCTGTTTCAGAGAGTGAAGAATTATTTGCGACTTTCCTCTTGCGACTAGTGTATCAGGCCAAGACTGTGACAAGGCATGGCTGAAAATTAAGGTTATGCCTCTGCTGCCTGGGTTCCTGATTGAAATTCAGTGTTGTGTGCTGTGGAGGGGATCAGGCTGCACGCTTACAGCGATTCCTCCTAGCCTTAAAGCCTGGCAGCCTGAAAATACGTGAGGTTGGTGAAGCCTGAATTTCAGTGGGAGCAGCTGGAGAGCAGGTATGCATGAAGCCTGCGGCAGAAATACACTGAGACCAGGGTCTCGACCCTGAAAGCCCTCTCCCCATTTTTGTATTCATGAAGCTGGACCAAGCTGTGGGGTGGGGAGAGGTTGGAGGAACAGTGGTAAACTCGAAGTGCTGAAAGCCAGCATTAGCAGTGGCTAAGAACTGCTAGTAGCTATCCAGAGAGCTATGGGTACACATGTGCATGCCCACTGGCATGCACAGCCAGAGCTGTTTGTATTGTGTGGTTCAAATTTTGTCCTTCCTTACATAAATTCATGGAGATTTGAGAAGCAAGCCTTGCTCTATGGGACGGGGTGTGAACTGAAGCACCTTCTGGAAGACAGACAGCAGTGTAATCCTTTCATTCAACCATGTCTGCAGCTGCTTTTTATAAACTTGGCATAAATACATACTCAGTGAAGCCAGGCCTGTGTAGCTGGAAAATATTTTCCACCATCCAAAAAAACCAGAAGATTGGAAAAAGAGCCCAGAAATTGTGCATAACATGGAATGGCCTCGCTTGTGGTTTTTTTCCATGACTTCCTCAGCTCATTTTTCTGCTGCCAATTTTAGAAGCCCATAAGTCATACTTGTTAAACTTTCTCAGTTAAAATGTAACTCTAAGAACAAAGTCATATGATATGTTGCAGCCAAATAATCCTTCCAGAGCCTCTGACTGGAGAAAAGCTACCCCGATCTGGCCAGCTCACAAACCCGCACAGGCTCCTGTCCCAGGAGAGGCAGGGCTGAAGGGGCAGGTTCACAGCCCGGGCCTCAGCTGTGCTGCCCGCATGGGTGATGGCTTCCCACTGGACTTCAGCAATGTCTCCCTGCTTTTGCCAGGGCGGTCAGGCAAAAATTTCAGCTCCTCCTCTAGGAGGACTTCAAGCAAGAAGCTGAGCAGAGGAGGGAGTGAAGGGAGGCAGCACAGAGGGTTTGGCGGTGGAGGAAGGTGCTGCTGCGGTCAGGGTGAAGGAGCTGAGGGGTGAGAAAACAGCAAGTTGCCAAAAGCGAAAGTGAATTTGCTGGAAGGTTTGAAGAAAGGACATCCTCTTTCTCATTCACTGCCTTTTTAAGTGTTGAATCAATATGGAAGTACATTCATGCCAGGAGCAATACTTTCGTTTGCCAGTTTTGCTCTATTTTATAGAGTGATTTTGCTTACACCATGCCCCAGATTACTGTTTTGAAGTGCCATCCCTTGTCCAGGGTCTGCTCTGAGCCCTTGCAAAGACCAGATTACCAGTCACTGCTGGGAGGATGTCGTTCTAAATTTACCCTTGGCAGTAGCCAAGAGTGGGATCTGGCCGATGGCCGTGCCGGCAGTGGTGCTCCAGCCCGCCTGCGCTGGCAGTCCCAGCCTGGGCCCCTGTGACCTGCTGCTGGCTTGGGAACACAGGGAGTCCTGGTATCCCGAGGGCTGCCTTGGGCAGCCTCTGTGCCCAGAGCGTGCAAGTCCGGCAGGGCATGAGGGACTGGAGCAGGCCGAGGAGAGGCAGGTGAGAGGAGCGAGTGGAACTGTGAGGGGCTTCAAATGCTCAGGTTCCAGCCCTGCCTCCCCCTTCTGCTGCTGGGGTCGGAGCAGCACAAAAAATCTCCCTCTGGAAACAAAAAAAAGAATGCAAGAAAAAAATACTTATGTTTTACCCCCTAAATAACAGCTTTTGAGTTTGGTTCTGGCCCTCGATGGAAACTGGGAGAGTGTCTGGAGGAAGTCGGGGGAATCACGCTGCTGCGCAGCGGCTGCCGGGAGCTGTGGGCCCCAGAGACCGCCTTTCTGCGGCAGGGCGGAACGCCCTCGCGAAGCCTGTGTGGTCTTCACGGGAAGGGAGGAACTGAGCAAATCCACTGGAAACCGGCAAGGGTGTTGTAATGTTTTTTGGACAGCCTGTTTCGAAAACAGCGATTGCCTCTCTCTCTCTGTCTCCTTCTCCCTCTCTCTTCCCCCCGCCCCCCTCCCCTGGCAGCCGTTTCCCGTGCCATGACATTGAGGGAGGTGGTGGTGACTGATGTAACCGCGGCCAGGGAGAGTCTCTTGCCCAATATGCAGAGGCTGGACGATGGCCAGAGAAATTTGCTAAGGCTGGGTTTTCTCACAACGGGCTCCCTGTGTCTGTGCACATACCTGTAACTGGGCCAGGTGCTTGGCACGGCTGCCTCCCCAGCCGAGTACACGAGGTGGCAGAGCTACTTAAGCCAGGAGGAGGAGAAGAAGGAGAAAAGGAAGAAAATGTTGTTCTTTTCCCACACGAATGCAGACCTGATAACATACCTAGGCACTCATTGTTTGTGTCACCATGTTGTAATTAATAACACTGGTCACTGAGGCCAGCTGTTCTTTGTGCTCATGGCTGGAGCGTGGGGGAGATCGTGAGGAGAGGCCTAGCAGTTTTTTTGCTGGATCACCACCTTTAAGTTATTGTGACAGACCTTTAAAAGGATGTCTTTGTATGAACTGGAATATAATGCTCAGCTGGGCTCTTAAATTCTGGCTCTGTTGAGAAAAGAGATCCATTCATATCGATTGTCATTTTGTATGCAGTTCAGGCACCGACTTGTAGAAAATCTGGGCCAAGAGAGATATCATTAGGTATTTATGGGGGTTTGGTTGGCTCAGCAGTCAGTTTTTCCATTGTCATGCCGTGACAGTAGTGCATTACATACACCCTCAGGAGACATCCTTCTGCTACCACAACAATAAAGGGCTTTTTTTTCTTTTTCTGACTCATCTTCAGCTTGAAAAAAAAAAGTCAACCACCACCAGTAAATATAATTAGCAACATGCAGATACACTTTAGGTAGCTTTCAGAGCCCATTGGGATGGTTCCTGTTAAAATACAGTCTCATGGTTGCTCACCCATGCTTGGACCTCCAGCTGCATTCCTGATTATACTTAGATATTTTAACATAGCCTGCTGATGTTGTAGGCTGAGGAGCCATTTCTAGTTTGGACAAAGAGGAGGAACATATTTAATGCTGGGATCATCTTTCATGCACACGCAGGAGCTTTGGCCAGACTCACAAGGCAGGGGAGTACAAATGGCTGTGCTGTGCCGAATGTGAGGTCTGCTTAGCTCTTTATCCTGCCTCTGACAGGGGCCAGCAGCAGATGCTGCGGGAAGGAGGACAAGAAGCAGAGCACGCCTAGACCGATTCTGCCCCAGTGTGCCCTCTTGGCTCCCTGCATACCTGTTTCCATTCACCAAAGCACAGGGGAAGAGGAAAATACTTCCTTAGGCCTGTTCCCCAGCCTTTTCGGGTCCCTGATGTGCAGTGGCCCTTGTTTGTTTTGTTTCCCTGATGTGGTTTTGGGTGGGATGGATCTGCTTTGGATCCACGTGGGGATTTCTGGGTTAAATGTGTCCTGGCCCCCTCAGTATTTCCCTTATGTAAGCGTGATGGAGCTGGGAGCAGGTGGCATACAGCTGGGCTCTGCTGTCTGCCAGGTGGGTGAAGTCTGTGCCTTCCCAGTTAGGGGCTGCTGCCTGCCCCGGTTGTGCCATTGGAGCACCGCAAAGCTGGGACCTGGTCTTTGGATCCATGTTTCACCTTGAGGTGAGGGTTGGCACTGGTCACCCCAAGGTGAGCACCCCAACTGGGAGATTATATGGCTTTGTTTATTTATTTATTTATTTTAGCCTGTGACTAAGATGGAGGAGTGTTTGGATGGAGCCACTCCTCCCAGAAATTGCTGTTTACATTTCAGTCTCCTGAGCAGAGTCAGTCATATCTGAAGTGCTCATAGCCCAGCAGTGAGTTTTAGCCAGTATGTGGGCTCTACTGGCATGTCCTCACATAACCTGGCATTCACGCTGCTGGACAGTGTGTGGGCTAGTTGTTTGCTCATCCTGAGCACAAATGAGCAGAAGTTTTCCTCTGTATTCCTGATTGCTGAGCTCAGAGGGGTGGAGGAGAGGAAGAACAAGCTTCCCTCTGAAAAGTGGCCAAGGTTTGAGTAGGGCCAAACTTGGGGTTACTCTGAGAAAAATGAGACAATGTGGGAAGGGTGGTGGCCATATAGCACAGATAATATTGCAGAGCTCACCAATGCAGCATGTGTTCAGCACAGTCACTTATAACACTGCTGTCTGTGTAAGCAAGTGAGTACCTGCTGCCATGTGATCCAAAGGAGAGATGCTTTTAGAAACATGCGAGGGTGGTGTGAAAAAGCGAGTCAGCTGAAGCATCCTTAGCTTGTAGGACACCTGTAGGCTAGTAGGCACAAATGAAACTGCACAGAAACTACTCAAATATCAAGCTGGTGTTTACTTCCATTATCTCTACCGAATTTCACCTGTGTAAGCTACTTATTTCTTTGGGATCTCATCAGTTCTGGTTGTAGACACACCTAACCTCTGGGAGAAGGGCAGAGCCAGCTCAGACAACTTTGAGGGAAAATGGTTTCCCAAAGCAAGGGTCTTTGCCTCTATGGCAGGGCAGAGGTCAATACAATGAATTAGCCAAGAAGAATTTAAAGCCTAGGGTTTTAAAACAGCATTTGACTAGGTGGCTAGCAAACTAATGGTATATGGGGAAATAGGATTTTGTATTCTTGAGCCAAGGGAAGTTTGGTGATCCCTATCCCCATATGTCATCAGTTGCTAAAACAAGTCTTCTGGAAGTGCTGAAGTCTGTCTCTCCCCCCTCCTTGCCCTATAGCAATATAAGTAGCACAACTTCATCTGAGTTGTGATACATGAGTAATCCTGCCTCCAAGGCTGTCTGGGACTTCTGTACCACATCCTTGCTCCAGCTTGTAACTCAGTACAGTATTTTACAATGTCTGGGGTAGAGGTAATTTCTTCTGTGTAGTGTGCTGTGGTATGTTCGTTGGGCACAGTGCTGTCTGTGAGAAATGGGGCAAGACTCCTCTTGGGCCATCAATATTAGGCATTTTCTGGTTTAGCACTTCTAATTCTTCAGTAAGTCCCCTGATCAGCTAATGACTGAGGTCAGGCCTGTTAGCCTTTGATCAGCAAACTGAAACCTGGGGTTTTCCGGCCTGGGCTGAGTTTGTAAACAAGGCATATGTGAGATTAGTCTCGCGCATAGACCCAAAATTCTAAGCTGTCGTGGCAAAGGCAAAGGCTAGACAATGGTGGCAAACCAATGCCAGCTCAAGTGAAGTGTATGCCTCGAGTGGTGCTCTCATTTCCAGCAGGGAGGACTTTGACGTTCTAAACCAGCAGCTCAGCCATGGCAGTGCAGCAGAAACCCTGCAGAGAAAGATTACTGTGGAAGCTTGCCTTATGTTGGTGGTACCTCCTGGTCAGGGCCCAGCAGCTGTGGGACTGCAGGGAAAGCTTTTGTGGTGCTTGCTCCTGTGTTCAGTGAAGGATCTGCAGGCTGTAAGCTGCCCTCCTGTTTGTGAGCTCCTTAATCTATGTCTTCCATGTAACTGAGGAAAAGCAGCTTTCCAGCCCTGTCAAGCTTTTTTTTTTTTTTTTTTTTTTTTTTCCTT
>VWZV01015127.1:87330-251008 GCA_013397155.1 Irena cyanogastra
TTTCCTTCAGTGAAGAAAGGCCTAGATATTAGTGGATCTCAGAGATGCTAAGTGAGACAGGTCTGGTCTCAGGAACACCTGTGTGAAGATGGGGTATTCCCAAGGAGGTAACTGTGTGCAACTGGTGTAAATGAGGCCAGGATCATGGGGTTCTGTTCTCCAAATATAAATTTTATATTGAAATCAGTGGGAGGCAAAGGTGTGTCAATCTTTGTGTGGATGGGGGTTTTTGCCACTGCTTGAGCACAATGGAGATCCTTGAGGAAGCATTTATGAGTGACTTGACTACCTGCACCTTGCCTGATTTATGTCCCTCTGGCTCATGCTGATGCACAGCCAGACATTGTCAGCCTTCTTGGCATCTAGATCACTGCTGCCATGTGGTTAAAACATGCATAATGTCTTTCAGAAAGAAGGAATTGGGTTAGGAAGAAGAAGCTGCTGTGTGAGACTTAGTTTGCTTTATTGAATCGTGCTGGCCTGGGTTTGGTAATTCCCATTCTCTAGGCCCAGAGTTTCAGTGGTTTCATATTTCAGTCCAGCACAGCATCAGTAAGTCCATTCTTCCAGGAAGGTCAGACTTACTTTCAATTCATCCCTCCCCTTCTCCCTGGGATACTAAGGCTGTTTAACAGCAACAAGGGTTCAGGGTGCAGACTGAGCAGAAGGAAGCACTTTTGCTTCCTGTCAGTTTCTTGTCCTTCTGGAGGCAGGCAGGGACGTGTCCTCTTTCCCCATGTAACCACTGAAGTGTCCAGGTGCCCCTACAAGGGCTCAGCTGCCTGTACCTCAAATGGAAGCCAAGGGCACTTGTGAATGCTTGCAACCTCCCAGGTCTGGCCCTTGGCATAGTTTTCCCTCTGGCCTCACCAGCTCAGGAGGAGTGCCATCGAGTCATGATAAATTTGAAGAATGTGCTTTTGCTGACAGTGCCTAAGGAAAATTTGTTGTGGCAGATGACAGTGCATTTGTGTCTTAAAGATGCTTTGTGGTACTGAAGAACAATTACTGAAATAAATAAATAAATATAGCAAAATAAAATTCAGGAACGAAAACAGCTCAAGAGGAAAGTTACAGGCTTAGCCATCAGCCTGGTTTCATTCATTTTGGGCTGGGTGACAGTCACAAGTTCAGAATTCAGTGACATTCAAACCTGTCTCTACAGGTGAAGGGACACAAAATGGGATCTAATTTGTTCTTCATGGGGCATCACTTTCTGGTGTTCTTTTTTTTTTTTTTTTGGCAAGAAAGTACAGGTAATTTATGTCAATGTTATCAAAGAGACATTCTTGTTACTCACAACTGTGACCTTGTATCCAGCTAAAAGAGTTACAGCGAGTAACCAGTGAGCTGCTCAGCTTTCATCCACAGGGCGGATTTTCCAAGCAGCAGCTATGCTGGCAGGGCTACCTGCCATGCTGTCCAGCCACATTGGTGCCAAGTGATTCTGGGAAAATCTGGGCAGTGACGCCATAGACCAGTAAGGATGGAGGTGGATTCCTGGAAGAAGCCTTCCGAGAGCAGCAGCCCCTGGTGCAGCATACTGCGGGATGCGCTACTTTAGGGACAACTGAAATGTGGGAGAAGGGGTCAGACAGTCACCCTGGCACGCTGCAGTGTCCTATCCGCACAGCAGGCAGCAACCTTACTGAACTGGTCACGGAAAATGGGCTGCTTGGCCAGGAGGAAACAGCTTAGACATCACAGCTTTCATTCAGAATTAGCTGTGAGCTGGCCAGGAGCTGGCCAGGCATAAATTGTGTTTGGGGTTTGTTCTGCCAGCTGCGTTACCAACAAGGCAAAACCTACCAACAAGGCTCAGATTCACACACTTAAACCATACCTGTCATAAGGTTGCTAAACTTTTCCCTAGGGCTGGTACTACACTATTTACTGTATTGGCATGCTGTCTTTTCTGTTCAACTGCTGCATGATTGTACTATAGCACGTGCTGTTGACAAGGACTAAAGCTCAGATCAAGCTGTGTAAAGAGGTAACTGTGGCCTTGATCTCTCCATGATGAAACAAGAGTAAATTACTGGATGCTGAATGAGTTATTCCCTGTTTATTTCAGTTTAAGCAAGCTTAGAATCTGATCTTCAGATCATGTTATTTCTCTAATTCATCTGGACATATTTATAAATTCATGTAATGGTCAAAATGATCCAATAAATGCCAGCACACAAGCCTAGTACTTGCAAAACATTGAATGTATATATTGGCACTTTTCTTATTTGCTGACTGCAGGACAAATAGGTTTCATATTGGGACATCCAAGTTTGTTTCAGCAGCTGGATGTATGACAAAGCCATGTTATAATCTGGGTACTGATTATGGCTTTGCAACATGTTGGCTCAGCATGTGGTGAGTTTGGATGCGTAGCTAGATCAACTTTTTGGTGACCTATGGCTTGATTTCAGCATGGAGAAGGTTGTCAGCATATTTGTGCTAATTAAGGAAACGGCATGGGAAACTCCTTTCCACTGCAGATACAGCCAGAGCTCAGGAAGTGTCATTGCTCCTCAATATTTTTTGTAACAGCCAGTTTGTCTTGAAGTAGAGAAACTCCTTTGTGTCTTAACTGTATTTCTAAGCTGCACTGAAGGTTGTTTGGTTCTTGCCCAAGTCTTCTGTTTTAACCTGCTTCTGGAGGATGGATTGAATGGTTAGGTCACAAACATTTTAGGAGAGTGTTTCAGCTATATTTGGGGCCAGAAGTGCAGGCTTAGATTCTTTGCCCTGATTGGGTTTGTTTGTAATGTTGACAGTAACTGAACACCAAGAAATAAACACAAGTTTGTGCACACGCTTTGCCAGCATAACTTTCTTGCTGCTGAAAACAATGCTTTTTACCAACACTAACTCTTTTCTTTCATTCAGACAGTGTTCTGGATATGTTATGCTACTCCTAACACATTCCCATATTCATGTTCCTGAGAAGGCAGGTTGAAATGTTGCCAATTCTATTAAGTTCTTTCTGTTACACTGAGTCAGCTGCTGTGATTTTACCTTTGGTCTTGGTCAAAGTATACATTCTATTACCTTTTTGTTCTTTTTTTTAAACATAAGAAATAGCATTACAAGTGTTTGTTCCGTGTGCCTACATTTCCTCCTACTTCAGTAACAAAAGCAGCACATTACTTTTGTTATTAATAAGACAGGTACACATAGAAGGCCTTGATGATTGGGCTGTGGATTCCCAGGGGATTCACAGCTTGAATATGAAGGGTGAACAAAAAGGGGAGAAATAAATGCCTTTATTTGCATTTATGAATAGGGAACTGAAGTAACCACAATTAAAGGGGCACTTAATTCTTTCTTAGTAAAAGGCCAAAGGAAGAAGTCTTCAGTGAGGCTGTAAGTGGATCCAGCACCAGCAGATCTCTGTTCTGCAGATGCCTGGACTCAGTTCTGCTCATAGCCCCCAACAATGCTCAGTTAAGCAACAGCCATATGTCCACGTGCCCGCCTGCCTGAGCTCTGGCCAGCAGCCCAGCCCTTCACTAGGTCAGCACGCTGCTCCTGTTGCCAGTGCAAGGTGCTCCCAGAGCTTCTGACCTTCTGCCCTCTCTGCTTTGGTAACAATTCTTGCTGAATTGACGCCTGCAGCTAGAGGTTGTAGTGGCTGCTTGTATTGTGCATTGAAGGCCCTCAGAACGGCAGCTTCCATAAGTGGGGGTCATGGCAGACCTTCCCCATGTGCCAGTCCATGGGAAGTTTCACAGCTCTTACAAGTTGAAGGTGGAGTCAGCTGTAACCTGACTTACCTTCCTTGGCATTTTGAAGTCTGGTGAAACATGATGCATAATGACACTTATTCTGCCTTTGCAAGTAGGAGACTGCCTTTAAGCCAAAGTGTCTCATCGGCAAACCTCACCTCAATGCGGAGTGCTTATTCAGATGTAACCATGAAAATGAGGGCTGGCTAAATAATGCCTCTGACTGAAAGGATCCACTGAAGCTCATTATAATGATGCTAATGACTTCCAATTCAGCTGTGTCTGTGATATCAGAGTGCAAAGGTAATTATGGAAGTGCTAAATACTATTATTATTTGATATTAGTGACAGGGTGGAGGTGAGACCTGGTGAGCCTTGCTCCCATCTGGCCTAGAGAGGAATGAGGGTTGCCCCTTTCCTCCACCCGTCTCAAGGCCTGAGAAGGAAGAACTGTGCAGGCAGGGTGGAGCCAGGACTCTGCTCCCTCTTCCAGCTACAGCAACCTTTGCCTTCATGGTGTCAGGAGGTGGCTTCTTTCCATGTGCAGCAAACTGAGAGAAATCAGAAATGTCTCCACACCACCCTTCTTGTCTCCATCTTGTCAGCAAAGGAAGCAAACATGATTTCTCTCTCTCCTACGCTAGTTTTGCTGTTTTTTCCCTCAGTTACTCTGTCTTTCCAGTGGCCCTCTGCTACTACCTGATGTTGCTGGATTTTCCCATCATTTTTATTTCTTAACTGTGTGATCTGGGTGGGGCTTCAGCAGCGCAAGTGCTCCTTGACTTGTATGAGATTTCTCCTTCCTCTATGTTGGCAGCTCAGACTCTGAGGACTAGGAGGGGGGTGTTCAAGCCTGGCTTTGTAGGGATGCCAGACCAGATGACCTCCTGAGATCCCTGCCAGCTTCAATTATTCTGTGTTTTGGAGGACTTGTATTGCTATTGACATAGCTCTAGCCCGTGAAAGTGCTAACCCTTTGACCCAAGAGGAGTTTTTAAGGAAACAGTGATAACTTACATGGTTAACAATTAGCTACCTGACTTTTGTGCCCAGCAGACTACGTGATCTGTGAGAACCCTCTGTGCTACCAGAGTCTGCATGAAAAGCTGCACCCAGCCTTGCCGTCCCTCCCGGGCTACGGGTGAGAGAGTGATAGCACATTCAATTAGCTCTGTTCACTGACCATGCCTGCCTGCGCTAGGAGAAACCTGTGCCGTGGCGGTGAGTCAGACTCAGATGGTTACTTGACCCAAAGGAAGGCTTGATGATACACTGGGGCTGGGACACACCAGCAGTGATTATACGATGATTCACTGCCTGTGCTCTGCCATTCAAAACATCCTCTGTGTTGCACAGGCAGGGCCATTCACAGAGGCTGCAATCAGGAAGTGATGTTTGCATCTTTAGCTGCCACCTTCTCACTGAACCTTTCAGCAGCTGCCTGTGGTGTGGCGCTGGTCTCCCTCTGGGCAGGCTGGCACTGGGGAGGTGTGCTGGCAGGGGCAGCTCCCTGATGTGCCAGGTGACTACAGCTGGGCACTTCCTGCCAGTAATGTCCCACCTCACCCTCAGAAGGTTTGGCCAAAGTGTAGTGCAGCCAGGCATCCCAGTGTCGCCCCAACACCATCCTCTGCATTGTGAAAGCACCTCACTGGACTTCAATGCTAAACTGAGGGCCAGGTGGGAACTCAAAGCCCTTTAATACTCTGCATTCCAGCCCTTAATTTGCACATCATTATTCAAAACTCTTGTAAATTCTTTGCAGAGCTGCTCCCATTCAATTTTCCCTGCTGTCAGAAATGTGCACCTCACACAGCCCAGACTGCTTCTGTGTTTCTTTTATAGAGGGACACATAGTCTGCTGTCTATACTTCCCTTCTTCCTGTTCCACCCACCTTTTTGTCTTTCACTCTTCCTCTCCTCTCCTCCAGATCCTCTCCTGAAAGATGCGTGCACTCATATGGTTTTACAAAAATGGTCTGAGTGTGCTGACTTTGTCTATCTCGTTCTGCTAAATGCTTCCAAAAGTGCTGATATTACTGCATGCACAGCAGGGAAGTCCTCAGAGCCTGGGAAGCACCATTTTTTCTGACCAAGGAACTGATACTGCTTGTGGCAGTTTGCTGGCCACTGGTAAGATCTGAGGCACAGAAAGTTTACTCATGTTGGCTGGGACTCACAAACGTGCTGAGGCTAATAACGTGCATGGTTTGTATTGTGCTTTCCCTGAAGCTAAGTTGAGCAACATATTAGGCATTACTCAGAGCGCCTCATGTTTTGCCAGTGACAAAGTTGCAAATTTGAAGTACAGCAACCCTGACGTTTTCTGTGCAGTGTAAAGGCCAAGGCCCAGCAGAGTTGTCATCCATCCTCTAGGTTGTGATCCATCCTCTAAGACATACTTACAGTTAGTTCTGCCTGGAGTTTTGTCAAATTTAAGTCTTCAGCTGTCACGCATTCTTGCCAGCTCTCTTATATGTCTAACTAGGTGAACTCTCTCTGGAAAAGAATCTATGTGATTAATTTAGTCCTTCCTTCCTGTGAATGAACGGTCTTCAAATTGTTTTTCAAATATATTTTACATGCAATAGTATTATTTGTGTCCCATCTAAGCATTAGCTGGCCATGGCTTCTCTGTGTGCTCTTGGATGTAACTGTGGTTTTAAGTACCCTCCGCTGGTTATTCATAGCACGCATTTAGTCATTTAACAAACATGGTATTAGTTCTGCTCTCTAAGTGGATGACTAATACTCTTATAAATAGGAGGAATGTGATCTGAAAGGTCACGTGAATGTTCCCAGTGTGAACATATCCTCAAACTATGAGACTTCTCATTCCAGGATCATGCTTGCAAAAAAGAAAACGCTCATTATTAGGAAGAAGGAAAAGAGTTCAAAACCCATTCAAGCAATTTCTCTGCTTTAATTCAAACAATTTGCAATTGTTTGTAGAGTTTTGCATTGCAAAAGGTTTTTGCAATGTTTGCTTTTCTCTGCAATCTCTCCTGACCGGCTTGGGAACATACGAATTAGGGCAGTCCTGACCTCTGTCCTATGCCAGCGCCCTCTCTTGGAACACAACAACACCTGAATGTTTCTTAAGAAATTATAAAAACCATCTTTTTACTTTCTTTCTAATCTCCTTCACATCTCTTTGGAAAGGAAGACAGTGCCTAATGCTGGATTCCAAAGTAGATGAGAGTGCACAATACAGGTTTCTGCATTGCCTGTAAACTGTCAGCTTTCCTCAACTCAATTCCATGAAGAGATGTTGTGCTGCCCAGGCAGGGGTGGAAGAACGAGAGGTGCTTGCTAATGCAACCTCCCAAGAGGTCATGTTTCTCTGATGGAAAATGCAGGAGAGAAAATGCAGGAGATCAGCTATGCAGGCATCCTTGTCTTTTCATTTTTATAAAACGAAAACAGAATCACTGACTGCTGCTGCTCTCCTGCCCCTGCAAGGTTTGGGCTATATTCCCGGGAATACAATGCTAAGGAAGGGAGGACTGGTGGCCCCAGGACATTCAGCTTCATTCCATGGTGGTGCCAGACTTGCTGAGGGTATGTCTGTAGCAAATGCTTAGCCCAGGTTTGAGCCCAATCTATGTTGGTGCACTGCCTGTTTGGGCAGTTAAAGTCATTGGCTGGTCAGTGGCACCCCCTTGGTCAAGTCCAAGGACCTCCATGGCTGGAGCCTTGAGGGAAGGCATATCAGGCTGGGGCTGGGGCTGGGACTGGGACTGGGGCAGGAGGGCCTTGCAGAAGTCACATGCCAGGGGTTGGGCTGCTGCTGCTGCCATTATGATGCCAGCTAGTGAAGCACCTTTTCTGCTTGCCTGTGGTGTGAAGTCAAAATGAAGCCCTTCCAGTGGAGAAACAGGCAACCATGGCACCATCTTTCCCCCTGACTACAAGTCAGGTATGCCCAGGTGTACACCTGGTGGAATTTGGTAGGGTGGAGTGTAGCAGGGTGAGATGCTCCTGGGGACAGGCTCAGCTCTCAGCTGAGACATGGCACTGGCTGCATCAGCTCTGCTCTGCTCAGCCTCTTCAGTGTCAGATGTGATGGTTTAAAGCAGCTGTAGCTAAAGTTAGTTTGACCCTGCACTGGAAAAAAGTGGGGGAGACAACTGGCACAGCTGGCTCAGAGGTGTGTCCTGAGTAGCAAAGACAGGTACACTGTCTCTGGCAAAAACCTCAGGCACGCACTTGCGTGGCATGGGCCGTGTCTGTGCTAATAAACCAGGCAGCAGCTGTGTTTTGCTTTGTGGCTGGGTAATACTGTCTGGCCCTGGTGTGACAGATGTTTAAACCCTCTTGCCCTCCAAAACCAACTGATCACATACAGACTACCTATTGGGAACAAACATGGGCCGTGCTAACTCCTGGACTATGCTTGGGAACAGTTTGGTAGAGCATTGTTTGGCCTGGGCCAAAACTGTACCCAGGACCCCACTAAGAGCTTGGGGGTGGATGGTTGAGCTCCCCTGCTCATACCCTGATTCACTGGCTTGATTTTCTGCTCTAGATGCTGCCAATCTGGCTGGTCTCAGGCAAGTTACCTAATGCATGACATAAGAAGGAAAACACTTCCAGCTTAATTTTTGGCCTTTGTCGCTTCATGCCCCCTCTCACATAGAAATAAGAGTGCATCCTTACCTACCGACCAAGGGAGACTGACACATTTGGATACATTGGGAAAGGGAGGTGTAGTGAAAGTCTAAATTTATGACAGTGGTTTATAGAAATTTGATTCACCAGAGAGTTGGGTGTGTGGTGTAGTCATGCCATGAAGATGGTATTCCCCATTCACCGATATATTGCAATTTTGTCCATGATTGTTATACAGTTACAGAAATGCATTCACACTAAAGTATGTGGCCTAAAAGCAGTCAGCTGTGTCCTATATTCTCCTCCTGCCAGCCTTTGTCTTGACTTTAGGTTGCAGATTAGAAAGGACAGCTGAGGATCTGGGTCCCCCCAAGCATACTATACATAGTCAAGGAGTCCCAGAGATTTGATAGACTGTACATGATGTTTCTTTCTGAGCACACAACGTTTCCTGACTTCAGCAGTCTCAGAGGCTTGATTTCAGTAGAAGATAGTTTGCATAAAAGATGCTTGCTGGAAAGTACATATGAAGTTCTTATAAACAGTGTGCATGTCTGCATGTGCCTGTACTAAAATAACAGGGCAAAGGTGATGCTGTATATTATTTACCTGCTGGCTGAGATATATCTGCCTGCCTTAGGGACTTCTGCCTCTTGTCTCTCAGTTTTTGTTCCTGGGAAACATTTTGGTTTGAAGAACTGTGTTTGAGGGTGCTCTACTATGGCTAGGGGGGCTGAGTTTAAACTGAAATCATTTAAACTGAAATCAAATGTTCCACACAGGTTACTTTAAGTGTGTCAGTATTTGTTTGCTTGTGGGTGCATCTGAATTTCTCTTCTCCCTTGGTTGACAGCAGAAACATTTTTCTTATTGATGTCAAGTAGGTGGTAGTGGTGGGGGCAGGCCTTGTTTGTGGCTAGTGACCAGCTGACAATGATAAAAAACACAGAAGAAGATGGGAAGAAAGGAATGGATAGTGTAATTACACCTGATAAGGATCGACATGACACTACATGTGATATATACACATTTGAAACCTACACACATAAACACATAAAATATAAAACATTCAAGACGTGGAATCAGGTTCTTCCACACAGCAGCTAGAATTACATAAAGAAATGAAAAAGGATTTTTTTATACGGTGGTGCTGGCAGTCAGAGCCTCCCCTCTGAATGCGTCTGGGAGAAGAGTGTGTTAAGTGTGAGCAGAGTAAATATTCTGTTTGTAGGCAGCATGGCAGACACCTGTGCAGCACCTCACTGCTGCCCGGCTGCCAGGCATCATGACTAGACAAAAACAAACCTAATTACAGCAGGCCTCGAGCAAGATCCTCAGAGGTGACTGT
Organism: Irena cyanogastra; assembly: GCA_013397155.1. NCBI lineage: Eukaryota > Metazoa > Chordata > Aves > Passeriformes > Irenidae > Irena > Irena cyanogastra. The sequence goes on from VWZV01015127.1 coordinate 97,009, forward strand.
TGGAAAAATGCACCTACATGTTCCAGGTAGATTTTCTTCACTGCTGTTCAAATTTTGCTCTCTATACTTGGACAAAGGCAGACCTGGTTTTGCACGTTGCAGGGTAGCTGCACTTCTGAAGAGGAGCCATTTTGCAAAGGAGAAAGGAGAAGCATCTACCCTATTCCTGAGCTGCTGCCTCCCTCCTGGGGTCTGAGAAAACCAGAAAGCAAGCCCCTAAAGCTTTCTCCTTTTCCACTGAGGCACAACAGAACAAAACAGAATTTCTGAGTTGGAAGAGAACCACAGGAAACATTGAGTTTAACTCCTGAATGAATGGCCCATATAGGGGATTGAACCCACAACCTTGGCATTGTTAGCACCATGTTATAACCGGGTCTCAGGATTTCCTGTGAAGCAGTTACAGGACAGGCTTTCAGGATTCTTACAAGAGTGAATTCAGATGCCAGAGAGTGGAATTTCCAAATGCATTTCTCTTCCTACACCATTTCTTTTTCATCCCCATAAATCTGTGTCAGTTTTTAAAGAACCTATTTTGGTGGGAGGAAAAGGGGACAGAACAAGTGATGAGCTATTCAGAGCTAAAAGAAGAGATTCATGCTGCCAGAGGTAATACTGTAGAAAAATGTGTCAGTGTAGCAGATGATAGTTCTCCTCTCCTAATGCGTCTCCTGAAGCATCAAGGTGTGTGTGTTTCAGAGACAGTCTATGAACTGCATGTTGAAATGGTTGCCATGGCAGTGACTGAGTATAAGTTAAAGAGCATGATTAGCCAGAGTTGGCCTAAATAGCTAAAGGGAAGGGAAAAAGAAATAAAGGGAGAAAAAAAGGCCAAGGACTTTCTGTTATTTCCAATACAAATCCATCAGCATTAGACTGTGCCAGGAAGAGGAAGCAGGGCTGATGGAAAGGACCTTGCAGGAGCATGCTCCACACCCCAGCCAGGGGACCTTCTTCCCCTTACAGTGTGCCAGTGCTGCAGCTGCAGTGCCAACCAGCCCTGTCAGTGTCGATTCAATGAAATGGTGCTTCTCCAGAGTCAGAGGTGCAGCCAGGGCTCTGCTCGGCCTTCAGTGACCCAGAAAGAACAATCATACTGCTCTCCTGGCTGATGTGGGGCACAACCACATTTGAAATGTGGGAGACTGGCCTGCAGAGAGGTTGCAAGTGTTGCTCCAAAAGACACAGAGGGCTGCTAACCTGGGTGGGGTATTCATTAGCAAAATCATTGTCCCTAGAGCACTCCAATTCTTCTAGCCCACTAACCCACATCTGCTTGATGCATGCCTGTGAAAGATATCCTGTCTTCATTTGGAGCCTGTGAATTGGAGTGCACAACCTTTTTTGTTAATTCATTGCAGTAGCTCATTAAAAAAATAATATCCTTATGTCTAATTTAAATGTGTATGATATTAGCATTCAGCCTGTGCTACATGCTGTGTTATTCTCTGCTATATCTAAAAAAATCACTTCCTGAGATCCTGTGGGTTTTTGTAGGGAAGATTTCTTATGCACTAGAGTTACTTTCAAGCTTGTTTTTGAAGACGTGAAGATTCATAATTCTTCTCTCAAAGGATTTTCTTTTAGCTCTTCTCCCTGAGAAGTGGAAGAGTGGGAGACCAACATAAAGATGTCTCAATAGCAGGTCTGGATAGAGAAACATCTTCTCTCGGAGCTGTGGAGTGCCACATTAGGGGGCCAGATGCCCGCTGTAAAATCAATAGCAGGCATTCTACAAACTGAAAGTATGCAGGTAGGTGTTTGCAGGAGCAGAGCCTGTTAGCCTGATTCTCTTCTCTTATAGCTTTCTAAAATAGAGAAGTTTAATTTGCATTAGCCTGAAATGCTTCTGCTCTTAGCCCTTTGAGTGAGATAAGATATGAATCTACTTAGGCCAGTCCATAACATATGACCACTTACCAAGGATATTCTTCTCCCCTGATGTCCAAAGGGATCTGTAGGTTCCTCTGTTGAGTACAAACCAGCAGTACTTACTGTGGTTAACAGGCATCTGTTTTGGCTGGTAGAGCTGGGATGAGAGAGATCAGATCATATGGCCTGCAATTTAGGAGGAAGAAAAGAAAAACCCACAAGGCACCTATTTGCCCTGCAATCAGGTTGGCTTTTGCTGTTATTTGCAGGAGTCTCTGCCACTTTTTGCATCTCTTAAATCCTTGTCATCCAGGTTTGAGAGCTAGGACTATCTTCCTTGGCACCAAGTCAATGATATGTTTTTTAGCGCCAGCAGCCATTCATATTTTACATTACTGTTCCTCTCTGTTCCTTTCAAGCAATAATCGTAAATATCAGCTTTCATTCCTAGAGCGCCTTTCATCCCAGGGGCTCCCAAAGTACTTTCCAAGCTTAACAAGCTTATTGTAGAGTACTCCTTTAGAAAGGTTGAAACTTGCTTCCCATTAAAGCCTGATTTTGGGAAGGAAAACACTGAATTATAATGACTTCAATACATGAGGGAGCCTTTGCAGCTGTTATTTACTACACATGTTCCCTTACCAAAAAAGATTGCTTCTTGCTCCTCCATCCTCCAGCTTAATCCAGTAGTGCTCAGTTACTTGGGGGAGCAGAGTGTAAGTAGGAGAAATGGTCATCCCCTGTGATCTGAGGAAGTGCTTTTTTTCTGGAATTTATAGCTGCCCTCAACAGTTTCTGACAACTCCATTTCCATCCAGTCTATTTTCTCTTTATCGGGGCAAATGTCCTAGGGCAGAGTTGAATGTCCTGTGGCTTTGGCCAGAGAGGTCACCATCCACAGTTGGGCTATGGTACAGATCATGTGAGAAACTGTAGTCCTCTTCAGGACAAAGTCAGCTGGCCTAATTGAAGTCACATTCCCCTGCAATCAAAGCGAAGGCAGTGTCTTTGCACTGAAATTAATCACAACCTTTGAAATGGTCCTTTATTTGGCTCATCTGTGCGAGCAGTAATCCCAGAAGGAAAGATTGTTGCTGGTGATTTCTGAACTGAGGAATTTGTTTCCTAATGAATCATATGATTAATTTTAGAGCAGCCTGAATGTGACCAGTGTCAATTTGTTTTATCTTCTTTCAGGAGGACTCAGTATGGTGGGACCTGTCCATCTCATGATGCACAGAACTTTTTTCCATGCTGCCGGGTGGGAAAGTGGTTTCTCCTCTGTTTGGCTGAGAGAGGCTGGGGTCAGGCACACAAACTCTCATTGCTTTTCCAAGGACACACCAAGAACTTGTGGTAGAAGTGGGAACAAAGTCCTGTCTGATTCAGTGCTTCATCCGCACAAACAGAGTTTATCAATATAGATAGCTTTAGATGAAAGATACATCAAAGCATATTTTTGGCTGCTGCTTTCAGAAGTAGTACTAAATCTCCTGAGGGAATGCAAGCAGTGAGATATGATCCAAGTATCAAAATCTCCATCTTCTTACTCTCTCTCCTCCTCTCTCACACTGGTGGGGTTCACAGGAGAGCCCTTCCTTGAGGTTATGTCATCTATTCCCATCAGTAGATTTTGGTTACTAAATGCATTTTTGCTCTTTTCCAACAAAACGGTGCCTGTTTCAACGCTGACTCTGACGATTTGTAAATTGGCAAAGGATACAAAAAGAATAATGAACCAGCAGTTACTGTTTACATTGGCCACCTTGTATAAATGCTGATATTAGCATTTCTGAAAGGATTCATTCATCACTGAAAAAAACGTTTGTACCTGTGAATAAGAGCTTGCCTGGCAGGGCCTGTGTGCTTCCTCTGCTCTATCAACAAAGCCTACCAACATGAAGAGATAGTTTTGCAATGGATATTAATGCATACCTATTATTTTAGGATGACAATAAGCCATTGAATACATTCCATGTAGCAGTAAATGAATGAAAGCAGCAGTAAATTTAAAGAAAAATTGTGTTTGTTTTCATGTGTCAGGTTTATTTATTTATTTATTTAGTGACCTGAATATATATAGATTTAAAGTCTCTCTCTTGGGTTTTTTTCTTTAAGCTAAAATTCTGTGGTACAGCCTCAAGCCCAGTGGTTAGATCTTGTGTCATGGAAAATCAGATAGACCTGCATTAGAAAGAACAATGGCTGTTGAAAACATTCTACCAGTTCCAGACTATGACCTCTTCTGGAGCTGTCAGTGAAATCAACACTTTTAGAAGTACCCTTAAGCCTTCCTTACCTCCTGCTGCTTGTCACACTTGCTGCAATTTGCCTTAAATTAGTTGATTTCACACCAAGGTTCATGGTCCTGTTTTGTTTATAAAAGAAGTTGGTACATTCTGCAGTGGCCTTGCCGACATGCCATGAGCCACAGCTCAGAGATTGAACAGGGCCCCAGCACAGCCAGCAGCCAGCATTTGTTCCGTCCTCGTACTGCAGGTCAGGGGTCTTTCAGCAATGGTGGACACGTAACAGCGTTTCTCTGGCAGGGGAAAGTGTCCAGACTCTGTGGGATGGTTACATTTCCACTAGGTTTCCTTGGGATTCTGTAGGATGAAGATCAAACTCTTTTTCAGGTATGTTATTAGGTTAAAACCTCTAGTATGACAAATTTCTTTTAACCTTTAGACTGCTTCGCTTTTAGGCTGGAAGCAGCTGAGCTGAGGGCTAGGATGTTCTCTGGCCAGTCACAGAGCTCCTGGCATGGCACAGCTTCAGTTCTGGCAGGACACAGACCATTGCTGCAATCCAAATGCCTTTTCTTTTTTTTTTTTTCTTTTAAATATGAAAAGTCTGGAAGGTAACCTGCTTGCATACACACCTTTCATGACAAAGGTGATGCTTTGTGAGCACAGGGTTTGTAAAGCAGAGGAGGAAACAAAGTGTGAATGAAATGAGAGAACAAGGACCAGCCTGCTGGTGTCTTTGGGAGGTTCTTTGGGAGGGATGCAAGTCTCTGAAACTCTAGTGGAGTTTCTACTCAACCCTTTAAATTGTGGGGAGGGGAAGCTGACCAATGACTTATGAGGAACCATGAGGGTCATTCCCCCCACAGGGCTGTGGTTTCAGCATGCAGGTCTGTTGCACAAAGGGGCAGAAATAATGCTAGAAATCTCTAACAGGGCAAGTGGTACGTAACAGGCCAGTGATGCACAAAAGCAATTTCATCCTAAAGTGGTTGGAGAAGGGGTGCCTGCTCTGCAACAGACAAACACTTCTTTGCACAGAACCAGAAAAATTTCCCTTCAATCTGGGGCAGATTGCCAGCAGTCTCAAATGTAATCCTCATGGTATTCCAAAGATGAAACAAGGGTATTATGAACAATGCCACTGAGGCAGGTAGTCTTTAAATATAGTTGCAAATTGCAGGTTTAATGCTAACAAACCCTAATGCTGAGAAAGACAAGACAGGTAGCAGCACTGATACAGCATAATATAATGTGATGGCTGATATAAATGTGAGTCATTCTAGCCAGAGGCTTTAGAATAGGAAGTCGGATAAAAGATATAAAAACAAATCTGATTTTTTTTTCCTTCCTGGTGAAGGCCACTGCCAGGAATAGCATGGGAAATAATTAATGCGGGAAGAAATGTTCCCCTTCAACTTAGAAGTATTGTCTTGCTTTACAGTTTCATTCTCCTCTTTGGACTCCCGTAACAAACACCAGCAAACACACAGGGCCTTTCTCCATGAAGCCACTGGCAGATGTCCCACCCGGCGGGCAGGGACTGTCTGTGCAGTGCTCACAGAATCTGTAAATGGGTGTCCCCCTCACTGGCAGTCCACCCCAGCACTGCCCTGAATGGGCCTCTGAAGCTGAATGGGGCTCTGCGTAATGGCAGCCAATTTTCCTGGTCGGCAGGGAGGCGCAGTGCCAAGGCTGTGTGTGAGAGCCTGCTGCTGGGAGGGTTTCACCTCTTCCCCTCTGTTTCTGAGCCCTGGGAAGGTGGGTTATCTTTCCTATCTTATCCTGTTCCCTCAGTCCCTGTGCTTCATGGAGGAGGACAGGGATGACTCAGTGACCTTTGCACTTGCAGTGGCATGGGCTGTTCTCTGCTCATCCCTCGGAGACCTGGGAGGCTCTAGGCTGCTTGTTTGCTCCCTGTGAACAGCACTGCATTTACAAATGTACAAGGGCGCAGGGAAGCCATGCAGCTGTGCCTGTGGGTGCAGTGTACATACAACACTCCCTGGGGCAGGAGTGATCCACAGTGCAGCTCATCTGCTGCGCAGGAATGCTGTACTGCAGTTTAATTCCCTTTCCTTAAGGTACTGTTTGAGTAGGGACAGGTGAGGAGAGGATTGAGTGCCTCTGCTTCATGTCTCCACCCTGCAGGATGGGAACCAGGCAGCTCCTGGGGCTGAGGGACTGCTGCTGTCCTGGGGACTGCTTTGTTTTCTTCCAGGTGGCTGTTGCAGAGAGAAGTGCTGGTAGGAATCTCTGAGCTTCACAATGCTGACTAAAATCTCCTGCATGTGACTCTGTCCCTTCCACCACAAGGAACTGGTCATGTTTTCCATTCTTGGCTCCATGTGGCTGCTCTGAACATCCCAGGTTATCTCTGCACCAACCTACTACTTTCCTACTGCTTGGCTCACCAGGCCTCCATCTTTGCTCAGCGCCCATGCAGGGTCACTAAGGCAGTTAGCAGAGTTTTAAGATACCTTTATTTTTGGAGGACTTTTTATTTGGGAGTCTAGGAGGTAAGAGTTCGGATCTCCCTCCTTCAGCCATAACTCCACAGTGGACTTTCAGGGGTAGGACCGCTGCAGAAGTCCTGAGTAGCCTGGAACTCCCAGATAGCACAGGAAAAATCTATTATGGGAAAGCTGCTAATAGCAGAGGTAAGCTCTTAGCCACATTTTCCACTGGTGTTACAGGCTCTGGAGAATCAGCTTGTTTCTGCCAGGTTTCCAAACTGCTTTTTGGTGTTTATCCAAAGACTTAGGTCCACACATTCTCTTATGGGGGCTTTTCACAGCTGCTTCTCCTTGGAATGATTGCAAGGAGTGCTGAGTTAGGTGGGATGACCTGTTGCTCTCAGGTTTATTTCTTTGGAGCATCTCTGTCAAGAAAGACTGTAAGACATAATAATTAAAATACTTTTAGATCACCATAATCTTGTCAATCTTCTTGTTGTGATCCCTGTGAATGTGACATTTGTGAGCTCATTTACCACAGCTTTTATTCACTTTTTTATTCACTGAAAAAAGTAATTCAGGTTTTTCCTCCTTCCTTCTTTTTTTGTATTTAAATTTACCATATTTGCAGATAGACTGTGCCTATGGTTAGCAGCTGGTATGGTGCATCAGGAAGCAGATTCACAGAGGTGGCTGTTCGGTGCTGAGCACTTGCTGTGTCAGGGGATTCACATCAGACTGCCTCAGTTCTGGTTCCCAGGGACTGGATGCTCATTAGAGGTTGGAGTGCAGGAGTTGTGCTCCTGGAGTCCATCTCCTCATTTCCTTTCACTCAAAGTGAATCCAGATAAAAAAATGTTCCCTGACATAAATCAAAACACAGCAAGTGGGACAAACATGGCATTTGCCTTTTAAACTCACTCATGATGTGAACAAAATCCATGACATAGAAAGACTTGTCAAAAACCCAAGGTCAAGAGACCAAGGCCAAACTCATCACTTTACCTTGAGGTCTCACATGGTTCAAATGCGTGGCAAACAGGTCAGTTCTTTGGCTAGTGACATAGCTGTTTATCTTGGCTGAGCAGCTCTCTTATTCTTTCTTGGATATAGCTGATAATCTATTCTTCTCTTCTCGTACGCCTCCCCAGCCCTCCCTTTTGCCAAAACCTCACTAAACATATACATATATATCTGTGTGTGCGTAGGCAGTCATGTCTGCTGCCGGGATTTCCTCCCAAACAATACCTGTTGTGCTGGCCACAGCATTTCTCTTGGTTCCCATGCTCAGAGCAGTTTGAGTTTCCTGCTGGCTCAGCAGCAAGACTTTCAGGCCTTTTTATACTTATTCTTCTTCAGGAGCCAAGCGGAGGAGCGCAGTGAATAGTGAGCTGGCTGGGCAGGCAGCGGGAAGCTTGCATACTAAACCGTGTGAACTTTGAGGAGGGGAAGAAGGGGGCTGGGGGCTGCTGGCTGGGCTTCACTAGGCATTTTGCAGCCCTCTGCCGTATAAACTTATCATCTCAGCACAGGGATGCTCTTTGCCAAAGGAGCAATATCTGTAAAATTGGGGTACAAAGAAGCGAGAGAAATTAAAATTGAATTATAGGGAGGGATGGAGGGTTGGGAAGAAAAGGAGGGATGGGAATGTGGAGAAGAGTGAGAAAGCTTGGGTTTTCATTATTCACATGAAAACTTGTGCATGGGTTCCCTTTACTGAGCATTACCACTACACCTCATGCAGTACTGCAGGGCTCAGGGGCCCTCTTGTTCACACCCATGCTGCCTCAGCACTGGCCACACCATTGGTGTTAGGGCAGCTTTTCTATATTGCCCAGACAAAATCAAAAGCACAGAAATGAAAACACACTTCTCTCTTGCCCCCCTGTACCCCACCTCCAGTCCTTTCTGTTTCTGTCAGCAGAGATTAATAAATAAGCAGGTTCCCAGTTGCAAGGATCAGGAATTGTGGTTTGGCTACGAAAGAGGGGCAGCACTGTGAAACAGCAGCACCAGCTTGTCGGTCACAGGTGAAACCATCCCTGAAGCGGGGGGGAGAGGTGTTTCAGCAAGTGCTGTGGCACCACTGCAGGTGCAAGCATGCAGTGGGCACTCTTGGGAAAAGGTGGGAGGCAAGAGGAAGGAAGAAAGGAAGGACAGGTTGAGCCCATCTGTCTGCAGACCTGCTACCTGCCTCCTACTCATGTCTGCATAAATAAATGAGGAATAGGCTTTGCCTGTGCTTTGAAGATGAGGTGGCAGAGGATTGCACATTCTGTACACATGCTTCATGAACAAGAGCAGCCTGATGTAGGGTATGGTGCCATGATGGGTATTGGTGGGATGGCCCTGTGCAGGGAGAGCATGTGCATGTGTGTGTGATGTAGAGATGGAAATGCTCAGCGGTGACAGACTGGAAGATGGGCTGAGGTTTTTGTTATTTCATGCCATAACACGATTGCAAAATGATGTGACCTTCCTGGCCTGATACAAGATAACAACCCAGAGCTTTCCCTCTGTTTGGGAGCACCCTTCACTGAGGGTGCCCATTACTCCAGGCTCAAAATAATCCACACATACACAGTAAATCCAAAAAGCCTGGGCCCTTGCTCCCCTACCCAGCTCAGCAGCTCTCTGTGTCTAGCTCCCAGTCGAGCACTGAGCAATGCAACACATGTGCTTGGCACCTGCATCCTTGTGGTGCCCCTCCCAGAATGAGTAGCCTGGAGGTCTGTGAGTACTGGGCAAGTTGGAAGATACAGCTCCAGGTCCCAGAGAGGGCTCCTGGAGAGCCAGGGGAGGTCCTGGGGAAAATCACTCATCAAGCTCATTTAGATCCCAGTCTCTGCTTAGGCAGCTTGTGGCAGAGCACAGGCACTTCTGAAGGAAACAAGTCTCTTCGCCATAGCCTTCTTAGAAAGTACAAAAGCAGTTACAAATTTGGGGGATTTACCATCAAATTAATGCATTTTCTGTTCATCTCTCCTGACTCAGCAGAAGCTCCGTTTAAATTACATGTACTTGATGACTTTGATGCAGACTCTGTTTTTAAGACTATTTAATGTTTCTTATAAGACCAAGCGTTCAGTTGCTTGTAAACCCCTGAAAACTTTATCTATCTACCACTTAGCTGTTCTGTTTATCTGTCTCAGGCTGAAAGCATCTGGGAAGATTCAGCAAAAAGTGTTTCTGTTTGCTTACAAGAAAGAGATGAGAGAAACAATATTTTTTCCTTCTTATTCCAACATGCTCTTAAAGTGATCTGTTGATGAACTCTGGCAATTTTTGCCTCTACAGGAGAGGCTTGAAATTTGGCAGATATCAGGAATGCACCTTTGGTTGTTTTTAATGGGGGAAAAAAGAAATAAGTTGAACTAAAAAACCATGGGGAAAAGAGGGCCTCAGATCTCAGCCACTCAACAGAGACTTCTTAAGCATTAGAATCTGAATTCTCTGAAGACACTTGCTCAGTGGAAACTTGTTCAAGTCTGGCGGCTAAATCAGATGATGATATGGCAGGCACACTGCAACCTCCGGCTGCAAGTGCCAAGCAGCAGCTCTTGGACATTGTTTTTCTGTGCTGACAGGGTCACTGCAGTGCTGTGCACCAGAGCCTGGAGGTGCTCCAGATGTGCTTCTTTGCTGATACTGAGGTGAATATGCAGGAAGGCTGATGCTGACTAGGGAGGGAACCCTACTGCAGTGCAAAGGCTGAGGGCCCCTGCCTGGAGAAGGAAACTAATGTCAGATGCGGAGGTGGGTATGGGAGCAGGACCAAGGCAGAAGACAGGCTGGGAGCACCAGGAGGAGCAGAAGAAGTCAGATTTGGGAGTATCCTCACCAGATCATACCTCCTGCAGAACCTGGGGTACAGCAAACCCAGGGATTTCTGCTGTGCAGTAATTGTCTGTTGTCAGCAAATACATGGGGAAGTGGTTGGCACAGGCTGTGAGTCATTTCTGCCTGCTCCCTCAGCAGAGATTGTTGGGCTATCAGTATTCCCAGTTATTCTGCTTTTCAAGCATGATGGAATTAACATCTGAGAACAGAGCCAGCCCTGCCGGTGAGTCATGCAGTAGCCAGTGTGATGTCACATGATGGGATTCCTGCATTTTTGTTTCAGTTTGCCATGTGTAAATCAAGGAAATGACACAAACCCAACATAGACTGAAAGTATGGGAAGCTTGTAAGGTCAAGCACCCAGCAGTTAGAAATGATTGATGTAACATTTGCTGTCTGAGTCCCATCTGCACAGGCGCCAGGTTAGTGTTGCTTTTAGCTACAGGATTAAAATCCATATGTTAATACTTTTTTTCCCCCAACAACAACTCTATATTTTTTGATGCCGAGGTCCGACAGTTCTCAGGAGAGTTGAGGTTGTGTGGGGAAGGGTCCTTGTCCTGCTTAATTGCAGCTGTGCAGGATGAGAAGATCCCTGCTTCACCTTCAAGGCCACAGCCGATGGCAGCCCTCAGCATTGGTGATAGTAGGCAGCACCTGTGTCCCTGGCCTGCAGCAAGACTGGAACAGATGAGGTCCTCAGATAAATTATCTACCAAACTCAAACAAGCCTCCATGAGGCACATGCAGAGTGAGGCTTAGTATAACTTGTAACTTGACTACAAGTAGGGGAACTTAGGACCCTCGCAAAGGCACATCCCTGTTTCCTGGCTGAGCATCAGTACCAGCCTCTGAAGCCAGACACGCTTGATCTCTTGATTTGAACAGAGCAAGCTAACATCTATCTTTCTAATCTCATTCTAGGAGACAGTTGAATTATTTTAGCTAAAAATTACCAGAAGAGTCTGCCTGAGGCAGACATCCAGCATGGTGTATTTGAGCTCGAGCAAGCCATCACTAATGGGAAGAGTTAAGCAACTTTAACTCCAGACAGAGCTCACAGGGGGAAATTAGAAACTGGCTCTGTGGATGGCCCCATCAGAAAACATGTAGGGGTGTGTGTGAAATCCTGCTACGCATCCGGTTATCCAATTGCTACAGGCAAGTACTGACCTGTGCTTGTTATGCAGCATTTGCAGGCTCCAGAGGTGGACTTGCTGCTTTTCAGACCTACCAGGTGCTTTGTGCTTTGCTGTTGAATCAAATGCTGGGGAGAAATGGTATTTTAGTGATGGAAAAATGTGAAGAGAAACACTTTGGCTTTCTCTTTCCATGTGGGAGGTGCAGGCACAGGGGGAGAGGACCCTGCTGGTGTGCAGCACATATGGCATGTGTGGCAGGTTGCTTTGCAGAAGGGTGTTGCCATCGTGGCTGTGAGTGGTCCAGGGCACTCACTTGGCAACCTCTGCACTGAGGTTTTAGCAGGGTGATGAGAGGGCTGTGAAGGTCACCAGCAGGGAGTTAGCAGCTCAAACTTCCAGTCTGCATTTTCCCTTTCTGCAGGAAGAGGTATTTTCCTTTCTTGTTACACCTCATCTAGAGCTCTGCAAACAGCACTCTCTCCTTGATGTTGTTGACACCTTCAAATGATTTTATCTTCCTCTTAGAGATTTACTTATCCAAACTGTACTATTTAGTTTTTTAATCTTCCCTTTAGTTATTTGATTGTTGTTCATTGTTGAATTCTTTCCAATATGCCAACATCTCTTTGACACACGAATGCGTGCAGTTGCTTTATCTGTTTAGAGGATGGCTCAGACCCAGCAGCATACTGCAGAGAAAAGCCATCTCCCTTCTGCTCAATGACACAATGTTCTTCACCTCTCTACAGGTCCAAATTAAGCCCTCTTATTTTATAAACCAGCATTTAGTTTGATACTTCTTCTTTTCCATTTGTTAAGCACTTTTCAGCAACTGCTATGGATTATTTTTCCAAATGTTTCCTTGCATTGCCCATGTCTCAGCAGGTGCTGTTAGATGCTGTTTTCCTTCCCAATCGCCCGTTTCAGAAACATTTTTTTTGTGAGATCATAACTAGTAACCAAACCTGTCATGCTCCTCCTCATTACTACATCCAAAACGATCCTTTAACAGAAAGAGAAAGAAATGCTTTACAGGTTTGTAAGTCTCCAGCTTGGGAAATGATTCATCTCCATTGATAGTCGCACTGGGCACTCCCTGGGGTCTGGGCAGGCTGACAGTTTGGATATATGAAAAGGGAAGGGCATTAAAGTGGTGAGCAAAGCCCTTCTGGAGAAATCCAGCCCTTGGTTATTCTCAGCACTAGCGCATTCTACTGAAACTCAGGCAGAGGTTTTAAGAGCTGATTGTTTGGACACGTAAAAGCTTTGGAATGGTATATGCACTTTGTATGTGCAGGAGACACTTCATTTTTATATTCAATGTGGATTAGAACATGAAAGGACTCAATTTCAACCTAATCTGTAAATGACACCTAAGCCCAACCTGTGAAACATGCTCTACCTGAAGAGCATTTACTAGGATGTCTATGCAGTTTTCATCTTTCTTAAGAAACTTCTTTGACTATTTCTTTATGTAGGCATTAGAGATGGAAGTAGGAAGGGATTTGTACCTAACCTCACACTTAAGGAAAGGAGAGAGGCAGAAGGCTATTTCTGTGTGGCTACCCAGTATCATTGCATCAAACTGGCAGTGAACTGGAAGCTTCTCCAAAGCCATGGGAGCCAAATGTCCCATCCTATTTGCCTGTGGCTCATGAGTTATTTGATTTCTGCTTTTGTGGTCTGAATCCTTCAAAGCTTTGTTTTATATGGATAAACAGAAACTTGCTACAGCCTGTGGACAGACCTGGAAACCATTAGGTGCAGAAACATCACAGGACTTCAAGAATGAATGCAGACTTCTTTTTAACTGAAAATAATATATACTTTAAAAGGGTAGAACATGGAAATACATTTGTAATGGCCACTATCAGGAGCTGCTGGCAGTTTCTCTGAACAGAAAAATCCTTTTCCTGGAGATATCTGGTACCCCTAATGGCTTCTGTCCATTTCTATGTTGTTACTTTCAGTGTTTAAGCATCATCAAGTTTAAATGCATACATTTTCTTTGGCTATTCAACCCCAGCTACTTTTGGGAAGGAATTGGCCAGAATCCCTGAACCTAAAATAATCAAATGTCTGTCTTTCCATTAAAAAGGCTGCCATTTATCTGACAAGCAGTGCAAAATTGAATAGGTAGCTCAGTTCAAGCATAATCTGAGAAACCTTTTGTTGCAAAGCCAGGCAAGTGGCTTGCACATAAGCAGATGGTACCTTTGCCAATACCCAGTTGTTGCATGGAACATTGGTTTCTTAACATGTGTTACTTTTATTATCAGTCTCTTGGTTTCTACCATTCTTTATTAATACTCCAGCCACAACTTGTAGCCTTTACAGGCACATCCAAGGAGCATGGCCTTTAAGGCACTCCTTTTGAGAGCATTTATTGTGCTCTCAGAGAGGATGTCTTTGTTTCAGGATTGTTCTGGGCATGAGAAATAAAAACCAAAATGGAGATGGTGGCCAGCACAAAGAACTGACCAAAGTAATTTTAATGAATTTCTTTCCATACCTGCCAGTCCACCCTGCCCTGCAGGAAAAAACAGCTCTCAGATGAATAAAGCATATGGCACAGAAGATGAAGTACCAATGCCAAGTTTGTCTTTGCCTTAGCAGAACTCACTGCAAAATGCTGAACCTGCAGATCTTCTAAACATGCTTGTTCCCACTTCACTGCCTTCTTAGCTGGAATTGTGCAGTCTCATTGTTTAAATCCTCAGCTGGTAGGACATTATTGTGGATGCAGTACTGGGCAGGCACACAGTGCTTCATTCAAACTACTTGCTGTGGAGAGCAGTGCATATTGCAGCAGCAAAGAAAACCCATCAATGACGTGGGCTAAATATTTGAGAAGGATCTGAAGCCCAAACTAACCTGCCTTCTGCATGCACATGGGCTACCCATTTGTGACCACATGCCTGCTGCCGTGTGGTTAGATACGCCGTTCCTGGCCATGGTTTCTGGTATTTGAGCTGTGCAGGAGTGAGGTATGCAGTGTAAGTCCTATCATCATGACTTGCTCTACAGTGAGCAGATAGACAGCAAACCCCACATGTTACTTATCGTAAAAGAGGTGTGGAGTGTTGTGAGAGGGTGCCCCTCTCTCTGCATAAGCTCTTCATAAGCAGAGAAAACCCTCAATACCAGCTCAGCCTGTGTCCAACCATTACAGGTCTGTCTGTTCCCAGCACAGCCCCATCAAGTGAGGTTCTGGGAAGACATGAGGCTGGTGGGTCCTGGTGTGGCACAAGTAAATGGGATGTTACCACCAGCCTGCTCTGCTCTCTTCTGAAGGATGTGGGATGCTGGCTGAATGTTTAGTTCCTCTCAGCAGTATACCTCTCCTTGGTTGGGCGACACTGAAGATGTGTGTCCAAATTAAGAAGTTAGACGTCTAAGGCCTTTATTGAACCCATGTCTGAAGCTGAGCAGACTTATATACAAGGAGAAAGTCCCCTGCTCAGTTACTTTAATCTTTCAGATAGCTGTGGACATGTGCGTGTTGTGTACTCTTATGGACACGTTTCTTTATAGATGCTTTTGGACCCAGGCCATCATTTTACCTGGACAAGTGCCATGAGTGTACACCATGGGTTGGTGAGGGGTCCTGAACTCCCAGGACCTCTTGAGCACTTTGGCTTGGAGATCTTTCTTAAGGTGGGGATGAATTCCCCACCTTTGGACCTATATGTTCTCTACCACTGTAGGTAAACAGTGCCTCTCTTACCAGAAAGTAGGAGATACCTGACATGGTTATGAAATTAATGGAGCGGGGAACTCCTTTGTTTAAATGAATGCTGGGAGAAGCAGTGGTAGGTTTGAATTTTTACATGATTAATGTTCCAAATCCTCTTTTCAGTCCTCTCATGGCAACTGTGTACTTTGCAGCTCAAAGTCACATGAATCTCTGATCAGCAGAAATGTAAATGTTTTGATAAAACTGTTCTTAACAAGTTTAATTCATTTAATCAGCTTGATTAACTGTGGAGCTTTATAGTCTTTAATTGGGAAGGATTTGCTATAAATTAACATTTTCTGTAATTTTATGAAGAATGTGGCTGTGTGCAGGATCTTGCTGCCTTGGCAGTGGCATGGGGAGGTGCCTGTCTCTGGCACCCAGCCACTCCCCTGCAGCTCTACTTTTTCAGTGCCCTGGAGACCTTTGGGTGCTGAGCCTGCCCTCAAGGCCAGGAACATGCTGGGCAAGGGGCATGATGTAGCTGGAAGTGTCTCAACAGACTCTATCTCTTTTCTCTTGTGTTTGCATCTCCTAGATGATTAATCTCTCCTTCCAGTAAAAATGCAGCCTGCCTCTTTTCCTGACAAGTCCCACAAGAAAGCAAGCACAGATGTCCACAACAGCCCTCTCCTTGTTTTGGTTCATGACCAGCCCCAGCCTGCACCTAGTTTTCAAAGTCTTTGGGTATATGAGTAGAAAGAGGGAAAAAAGAAGAATGATCAGAAGATCTCAGCTTGGGTGCACGTCCCAACTGGTCTTTCCTCTCTTCCATTTAATGTGGCAGACTGACAGGCTATAATATATGTCCAGCTGGAGAGAACATAATTTTGTTTTACTCTGTCCAGCCTCATTTTTCAGAGCTGAATGTCCAGTTGTGTACCTGTATGAATCCTCCCAGGCCCTGGAGACTTAATGCAGCAATATTAATTATTTTAAATAAGCAGTTTATTGTCCACATGACATTTTTCTGTGCGTTTTGGTCGATATCCCAGACCAGAGAAACCAAGGAGAGACTGAAAACAAATGAACTATTCCCTTAGATTCTGCCCAAAGCAGAAGCAAGCAGAGTGCCAGCACAGTGTCTGCAGCAGTGGGTTTGCTCGTTGCTGGGTGAGCGCTGTTCTCCCTGGCGCTGCAGAGCTGCTGTGCAGCGCGTGCCGGGGGCTGTGACACCCAAATGCACGGCAGAACAACACAGGTTTGCAGCTCTTCTCAGACAGCTTTGCACGTTTACTCCTGCCTGACTCTGAATTGGAACGGTCTCTGGGAAAATGGTGTATTTCACAAGAAAGGGAGGTTTTTCATCCTTTCCTAGAACTTCCATGGTGCTTCTGCATGCATGGCTCTCACAGGCCGCTGTGATGCAAGAGGAGACATTTCTAACAGCAAACAAACCCAGTTCCTCTTTCACCCTTGACATTTCTACATTTCTACATTTGATACTTTTTTTGCTTTTTTCTTTTTTTTTCCACAGACTAAACATTCACATGTCATATCCTGTTCGAGTAGTTGTTTTAATGGATGTGCTGCCAACAAAGACACTTGGGTTTAGGTGGCTGATCCTTTGTGATTGTAATGGCCTTTAATGAAAGGTTTTGTCTTCATAAGGACAAAATATTCTTTATCCAGCTTCAACTTTTCAAAGAAACACCACAAACGTTTTTGGATTGGATGAAAAATGTTGTGTAAATTTTGTAATACCAAGGTGGAAAATCTGTCCTTTCCTTATTAACAAGCTGTATATCAAAACAGGGAGGCTTAATGTATATATACAATTAATTAATCAGAGTTTTAGATCCTCAGCAAGGGTATCTTCTTCTTAAAAGCAGAAGAAATGTGTAAAAATAATTTAGATATGAAACTAAAGAAATACTTGTCTGTGTTTGGTTGTTGGTTTTGTGGTTTGTTTTTTTTTTTTTTTTTATTAAATTTAGCTTTTCTTTTCAATTCCTCTTCTCAGAAATTGCTTGCACTTTGAGGCTGTGCATCCCGAGCCCTGGAGGGCTCTGACAGGAACAAGCAGGGACACGGGAGGCCTGAATGACTCTTCATAAAGGCAGAGATTCAGAGTTGTCCTTCAAAACTATTTCTTTTCATGGTGCAGCTGCTGCAGCCCATGTTTGAGGCTGAGGAGGCCACAGCTTACTGGGGCAGGGCAGTCAGAGGAAGTGGTGAAAACCTCCATCAATGTTCAAGATGCTACATGGTTTGGGTGGCTTGGAAAATGGAAGTCTTGTTGTTGGTTACTGGATTCAAGGAGAAAGCAGCTATGTGCTGCAGATTGCCTCCTGAGAGAAGTACCAGTTGACTGACAGCTTTTAAGTTGCTTTTTCATCATGCTTGTGAACTGCATGTGAGGCTGCACTGTAGGCTGTTGCATTACAGATCATGATTTCAGCAAAGCTTTTCAGAAAAAAAAAAAAGAAAGTAAATGGTTTAATTTTCAGCCTGAGCAGCAAGCAAGTTCTCAGTATCTAAATGAGAGCCCTTGAAGTGAGCGCCAGGTGCTGCAGGAAGTGGTGGAGGTGACTCAGTAAATGTCACACTTCCCTCCAAGTCAGTGCTGAAGTGGTGTCCAGTAATAACATTTCATGGGCATCTGGCTGTTTGAGATGGCCCTGCCTTGCCATGGAACATGCCAAACTACCTGGCACCTTCATGATTTTACACCTGTTTGTCACAAATGTTTGCCTTCATCTTCCTGTCTTTGTTCTTCCCTATTAAGACAAAGATACGACAAGTCCCATAGGTATCTCAGAGCAGGAGAGTTGTCCTTGGCCACGCTGTGAGCTGCCCTGGCTGGTGGGTGGGGATAACGCTCCCGGAGGCTCGCTGTGGCTGCTGTGCTGGAGGGGAGCTCTGAGGAGCTGCAGAGTGGTGGCACACAGTGAGCTGCACCTCATGCCAGCAGTGAAATCACCCTGGAGCCCCTTGCCTTAGCATGAACTGTCACCTCCTGCTTTCACAATGATGAGGTTTCATATCCCTTCTGAAGCTGCCTGGGCTGCAGGCCAGCCTGCCCAACTGCCTTTTCCTGGAGGAGGCTGGGCTGAGCTGGATGCCCCTGCCTCGCCGCCTCCACCCCTATGTCCAGGCTTTCGCTCAGATGTGCATTGAGGAGCACCTTCCTCCTCTCTCACCACAGTCTGCAGGAGCACAGTGTGGGCTGGGGATGGAAATGGGGATGAGATGGGATGGCCCGAAAAACCTTGTCCTGTCCCGCTGGATCCCAGTGTACACAGGCAGGGACTGTAACTGCATCCATCCTTCTCTACAGCATTGTTTTCCTAAACATATCCCCTCTCCCTCCCCTTCTCAGCCACTGTCCTCTGTGCTTGTGCCTTGTGTCAGATTGCCTGGGTCTACCTAGGTTGCTCATACAAATCACTTAGCATCTGGCGGGCAGTGGCACTGAGGCTCTTCCATTTCTGCGTCCAGGGCAGGCAGGTGAGCTGGAAGTGCCTGCATTACTGGCTCAGTTCAGGCTGGGGATGCCTTTTGGACAAACATCCTTGTTACTCCTACACAACTTTCCACCTTGTGGGGTGACCTTGCAACACATAGGCTGGGTTTCTGGTGGAAGAAACTAAACTGGAAGGTGGTCTCTGGGAGCTCCCTGTCTGCTTCCTAGCTGAGTTCATAATGCCAAATTGCAGCTAGTCTGATACAACCCTTCTAAAATGTGCACTACATGGATGTTATATCCTTAATCCCAAGTGCTTTGCCCTACAGATATACTATGCCCCTACTGGACTGCATGACTTGGTCTCACAGTCACAGCCCTTGGGACTGCTGCTGGCATAAGGGAGCAAACCTGAGCCCTCTTGGTAGTGTCCACATCCCAGCCTTCTGGGATGTTATGCTACATTGAAATTGGTACCAAGAAACTTTGACACAGCAATGTGTGAACTGGAGCTGTTCAACAGTGCTGGCAGAAACCTGCAGTGCCTTGAAAGACCCAGGGGAACTACACTGAGGGGCACTATAGAAGCATGTGGGTGGCAGCACCCCTCTGCCATGTCCCCATGCCCTACCTGTGCTCCCCAGACTGGATGTAGAGGTGCAGTGGGGTAGAAAAAAGGTGCAGGAGCCACAGGACAGATTTTTGGTTTTGAATGGTCAAATGTCACAGGTGGTGGGGTATTTTTCTGGAGGTCATTTTAGTCCCATAAGTACAGAAAACAAGTCCTCTTTGCTTTTGCTTGTACTGATGGGACTGTGTGTGTCCCCATTAAGCATCGTGTTTCCTGGCACAGAAAGCAAGTTTTCAGAGCTTCTGTTGTTCTGCTTCAAAAATTCTTTTTTTTTTTTTTTACTTAGATGAAGGAACCCTTTGGAGAATGATGTCACCTGTACCTCAAATACTCAGAAGTTTTTGATCATGAGTTTTGGATGGCTTCAGGGTCAGGCTTGCTGATTTACAAAGCACATACACTCTTCAAAACTTCTAAAATATGGAAGTGATTTGTGTATGGTTAGGAGAGGTGCTCACAGGCTTGAAGCTTTGGGTTTTTTTGCTATGTCTTTAAAATTTCTCAGTCTCAGGGGCTTTTTACAAGTTTTTTTCAAGCAGACACAAATGCCTTATGTGAAGCACAAGGCTTGGCCCTTTGAGTGTGCGACTAAGTAGCTTTGAAAAGTGATCAACCCTAAAAGCAGCTTCTTGTGAGGACCCTTCTCAGTTTTCCCTGACAAGGAGCCAGGGCAGAGCACCCTGCCTCTCCTGTTTCTGAGGGCCCATCTGAGACCATGGCCTTATAACTTCCAGACTGTAAGAACAGGATCGCGCTCATGCCCTTTCCAAGCAGCAATGGCAGCCGTAGTCATGGGAAGACAACAGCTGAGTTGGCAGGCCCAGGAGCCCCCTGAGGGGCAGGCTGTGCCTCTCTGACCTTTACAGTGGGCTCAGCTCCCCCTCTGATGCGGCTGCCAGGGGTCAGAGCCAAAACATCCAGGCAGATTTCCCTGAAAAGGTCAAAGCAGTGCAGCTCAGTGGTGCTGGCAGGGGAATGGCAGGAGGGGATTTCAGCCTCCTTTGTGGACAGCAGCTGTGGGCTGGGAGCTCACCCTGAACACTGATGCTGGCTGTGGGGGGATCCCAGCTGCCACCTACCCCAATGTGGGCATTTTTGGGTTCTGGAGGGATGCCCTAGCATTCTGCACAGGTTGCTGGCGGCCTGGCAGGCGCGGTTGCCTGCTGGGGCAGGCGGCAGCACAGGGAATGATCCAGGGCCACTCAGCAGGGCAGCATTTTTTCATGGGGGAACACCAGCAGCACCTCAGAAGGCAGGCACAGAGTGGGAACAGGGCAGGGGTTGCACTGGGGCCCAGGCTGGCATGACAGCAAGAGCCGACTGTGCTGGTGCTCAGCAGGACACCTGGGACATGCTGGGGAGTCGTGTGGGGCCACTTGTCCTTGCGCTGGCTCAGGGCTGATATCAATCCCTCCCAAACCCCAGGGAATACATGGATGCAGCAGGTGGCTGTGAACTACCCCCAAACATTTTTGCTGGACATGAACCAAGCTGTGGGCAATATGGCTGGGCCTGCTGCCCTCCTGACAAGTACAATGCTACCTAGCAGGACTTTGCGTAGCTTCTCGAAGAGAAAGATTTGGCAAGAGAGAAAAAGGGAAATGCAAATTTTTTCCTTTAGTTTTCTTTTTTTCTTTTTTTTTCCTAGGGAAGCCACAGCCTTACGAAGTCACCATTCATTTTAGCAGCCAACGCAGCTGCACACAGCAGATTTGGTGACCGGACGCTGCGGTCTGGTTGTGTGTGTAGTTGATGCAAAGCTTGGAAAATAATAAACACAAGCTTCCCCGAGCAGGGCACGTCCGTTATTGCGTGCACGCTGTAATTCAGGAACTAGCAGATGTCTGAGCTTCATGCCCAGCCTGACAGAGACACAAGAAGGGAACTGGTTCAGGGTCTGTGCACAGCTGCCCTGGTCAGATGACTCTGTCAGCTGAACCTGCCTCGGAATCAGGCCTGATTTATCATAGCAGGGACTCTGACCTTTGTCTGGTCACAAAAATACCATCTTGGAAAGATTTCTGAAGGTTTTGTAAAGGAGAGCGGTGGTAATAATAATTCAGGGGCATCCTTGTAAAGGACTCTTTGCCTGCCAGCTGAGATGTGCAGCTCTCTTTGCATGCTATTCACCAGGGCTGGAGAGAAGCAGTCACATAAGATATTTTCCAGGGGCCTATCTCATGGGATAGTTAACCTTTTTGCTTGCATTTGTCTGGGGGTGATGAGGCATTGCTCTGCCTGGTGGTCTTGTTTCCACCTTCAGGCAATTGCACCTTCAGGTCTATCTTCAGCCTTGCCTGCATCATGAGTGGCTCAGACCCATGACCAGCCCATATCTGTTTGGTGGCCAGGGTGACACAAGTTGACAGCTGCCATCGATCCTCTGCTACAAAACCAGTGTACGTTAACAACCTCAGTCCGAGCTGAGCAAACTGGGCTATGTTTCTCACCATCAGGGCCACCTTGCTTGGAACTTAAAACCTGGGCTCAAGCTCTGTTCTCACATGGCAGGGTGGCCAAAGGCTGTCTGAAGATAGCTGTGCAGATCAGTGTGGCCTGGACTCAACTACATCTCCAAAAATAGCTGAAAAGGAGAACTGGAGAAGCCTGTGGATTTCCTTTTAACCTCACCTGCAATGGCCAGACACATTGTCCTGCAGGCTGTTGTGGCCACAGCTGAGCTGTTGAAATGCTCAGTCAGAGAGCCTGAAGCTGTATAGGTAGGGCTCTGGGGTGCCATTCCTAATCTTTGGTGAGACCTTGGAAGAAAGCAGGCTACCACCTGTTTGGTGTGAAAATGGAACAGTGTTTTCTTTTAAATGAAAAGTGCTGCTTAGCCGAGTTACATATTCATCAAAGTTCCTTTTCTTTCAAAGTCCAGAGGGTAATTGTCTTTGCCTACTGTGTAAAGCAATAGGGACTTTCCATTTGCAGGAAGAAGGGAGCAGAGGTTGGTGGCTAAAACTCAGGAGTGGCAACTCGTAGATATGAGCTCCATTAACCTACAGGCACTGCCACGCTGAGTTGTAATTACAGATAGCTATTAATTCCTTCAATTTTTTTTTTCTCCAAAATGCCCTAATGAAAGTTGCAAATAAATCCTGAAAGACACTGTTGTCAAAGGGACCTCAGTAGGCAAC
The DNA here is from genome assembly GCA_013397155.1 of Irena cyanogastra. Lineage (NCBI taxonomy): Eukaryota > Metazoa > Chordata > Aves > Passeriformes > Irenidae > Irena > Irena cyanogastra. Next base: position 119,478 of record VWZV01015127.1, read on the forward strand.
TCGTAGAACAGGCAAAGGGGCGATACTTCCTTGTAAAAATCTCTGACTTGTTCTCTGAAGGCAGGCACACAAAGATGTGGGGTGTTTGCAGCAAAGCCCAGTCTACAGCTGTGGCCCTGAGGGAATTGTAGCTTACTCCTGCTGAAAATGACTTGGTTCAAGACCTTTTCCTCAACTTTCATACCATGTAAAGTTTCATACCTTAATAACAAGCAGCAAAAATGCTCTTCGGAACAGCAGGCAGAATGCCATCAGTTTGCATGGGCGACCATCACAAAATCAAGAGATTGAGATATGGAAGGACAAGAGGAACGTGCCAGTTGGTGATGCATAATTTGTTTGCAGTGATTCATAGTCTTCCACTTCCACACATCCCCTTCAGCCTCCTGCACAAGGATGCCCTGTCTGTGCCTGCAGTGTTCTGTGGAACGACCATGTCTTTTGGCTTTCATTGACAGTACTCTTCTCCTGCTCTTGCTCTGGTGATCCTGCAACTTGACAATGCCTGCAGTATAATTTCATTAATACATTGGATTTTTAATGCTTCAGTGATATTTACTTAAGTCCCGTGGCTACACTTAGGAAAAAATTGTTCCTTTCACCAAGAGGAGCCGAATGGAACGGGTGTTTAATGAAAGGAACAAAAGTTTGGGAACAGGGGAAAAGTCAAATGAGTGCAAACACTGATCAAAGCTGTTCTCTTGCTCAAAAAGAATACTAAGAAAACTTGCTCAGTGGGTCATGATGAGCTCATTCAGTCCACTCAATTACTGGAAAAATCTTCCACTTTGAGCAGTATGCATGTGTCTGTGTTGAGTCAGAACCTGGCACAGCAGCTTCAGTACACATTTTTGTTATAAAAAAGTCCCCTTTGTCTTTTGCAACCCTAAAAAAATCCCAGCCTGGACACTTTCTGTGTTTCACATTTTTGACACAGTGAATGTGGGCACTGTAGTGTTATGTTTCACCTGGAAGGTGATGTCTACAAGCCTAGGGTCCGTTTTTCCTACCTGCAGCACCTCAGTGTTGTACATCTTTTTATTTGCTGTCCAACCACCTTTTATTCCATATGCAAATAGCAGTGCATGAAAAGGCTGCAAGTGCATGTTGGTACACAGAAATCACATTTGTTGAAAGCATAGTGGAATTTTTCTGCTGAACTTATTGGCATATTTTCAATGCAAAGCTGGCAGCTATTGTATAATGCCCCCAGCCTACAGTACAGGGGCCTCAGAGAAAATGATGTGTTCAGTGAGACTGAGAAAACACAGTTGCAAACACCACAGAGCTCTGCTGGGATGGGCACAGCAGTTGTGGGAAGGGGTCACGGTCAAATGTGTTATTTCAAGCAAAATCTGAGATGAGGATGTGTTCTTAGCCACAGGAAGAGCATTGTCTTAGTCAGAACAGTTAATCATGCAACACGAAGAGAAATACATACTGCAAGCCCTTATGATTTCTGTTTCCAACAGCTTTTTTCCTCCTCTGAAATGACTTGCATGTATTTTGGTGCTGCTCATTTGCAACGTAGTAGCATCTGCGCTCTGCCTTTGTTGATGGAAAGCTGGAGGTTCTCCGGGTGTACGAGCCATGCTTCTGTCACAGCGTTAGCCTCCATGTGTCTCTTTTCAGGAGGCAGGCAGGCAGAGGGAAAAAGAAGGGAAAAAAATGTCCTGCTGACGTCAGTGAAGACCACACTGGGCTGGATAATATTACTGTGTACCTCAACCGCCCACTCCCTTTAATTTACTAGAAACTAAGCAAGCTGTTTTGAAACCCATACCTTCCAGCGTTTTTGCACTGTTCTCCCTCGACCAAAGGCTATTAATTGTCAGGAGGTTGAAAGCTACCTGATTCCTTGTTCAAAGCACTGAGACAGAGGGGATTTCCATGAGTAATAATTTCAGTCTGTGCCTGTGCAGTGCACCGTAGGCTAGAGTAAATTGATCCAGCTGCTTGCAAGACTAGATGGAAAAGTGCCCGGGGGGGCTGGGAGCACATCACCAGATGGAGCTGGATGCTGTTGTCATCACATGGGTCTCCCCAGCTGCTGGGCATGCTCAGGCTTGACTTCCACCATGAGCAGGGAGGCTCAGCCTTCCTCTCTGCGCTGACTTGCAGTGTGAGGCAAATTCGCCAGCACATGTTGCAACGTCCTCTCTTGTAATAAAAAGGATAATTTTAGATTAGCCAGAACTGCCTTTTTGTCCCCCCTCTCTCTTTCCCTCCCTGCTCAATGTCCTCACCACACTGACCCCAGTATTTTGTGTGTGTATTTTGCTCAGCAGCAATCTTCTCTGTGACAGAGACCATAAAAGCTTCCAAGAGGCCAACTACTTCTACAAATAATAAAAACCGGCAGGATTAACCTGTAACCTGAGGCAACAAAAATACAGATTCCACTAGCCAGATGGCAGAGTTCAAAGATCCACTCACTTCCTGGTGGAGGTTGCACAAGTTATTTTTTATCCTTGTTAAAAAGAAATAAAAAGTGAAAACATAGCAATAAAATGTGTGCTGCTTGCTCCTCTGGTTTTAATCACATTTGTTTTATACCTTTATGTTTTGTTATTAGACATGTTAAGAAATACATTCTTGCTCCCTCCTGGAGCTGTTTAGGGTTTTTTGGAGTTTTTTGGGTGTGTTTTTGTTGTTGTTGGTTTCTTTGGGGTTTGTTTGTTTGTTTGTTTGGGGTTTTTTTGTTGTTTTGGGGTTTTTTGGGTTTTTTTGTTATTTTCCCAGGGTGTTTGTATGCTCAATTCAATTTAGGCTATTGGAAGAAGAAAACTACATATGGGGAACTAATTAACTTAGCAGGAATGCAATTCACTTACTTTTTTAAATGAGCAATTTAATTAAAGTTGCAGGGAAAAGAGAAGATGGCACCCTGGATTTGATGACCACATCATTGCTGGAAAGTCCAGGTCTGGGAGTGCAGCAGCGACTGCCCAGTGCAATCTGGATATGAGCCAAGTGTGCTCAGAGGGCCTGGGGGCTGCCTGAGCCTGAGCCTCTGGCGAGTACACGGAGGGAGAGACCTCTGTTGCAGACGAGGTGCAAAGCCATTAAGGAGTTTGTCAGAGCAAGGGCTACACCCCTGTGGTGGGACAGGAACTCTGGAAAGGCATTCCCCAAGTGCTAGCACTGCATGCTTAGAGTAGGAAGTGGGGAGCAGAGACTTTCCCTCCCCGGTGCAGAGCTTGCTTGGCAGAAAAAGGTCATTTTACAGAAGAGGACATGGCAGCAGGAAAGTGGGGTGTGGTTTATTCAGGGAGCTAGTGTGGTGATGTCCCCACGCCCCATGCTCCCGTGGCAGAGCTGGCCAGCCAGCACTTCTCAGAGACAAGAAACCCACTCTGTCTGCATTCCTATGAATCCCTGCTGACAAAACCAACACATACAGACAGTGCTGCAGCAAGGGGACCTTACCACACCCCTGCCGAGTTGGTGGTAGAGAATTTACTGGAGAGAGAGGATCAGGACGGGTTAATCTGAGAGCAGCTCTTGGTTCTTCTTTCTCCCAAGACAGGTCATACAACTTTCTTCAGCAGCCAAGTGTTAGCTGCGAGAAGAAAGGATGTGAAGTGTGAGGTCGAGATAAGCGCCTTTGTGCCTGGCTGTGGTGTGGCTGTCATGAAGTGTACACAGAGGTAAACGGCTTGGCCAGCAGATCGCAGGAGTGGGAGTGGAAGAATAAAGTTCATGGATTGTTTTTGTGATGGTTTGTCCTCCCTCGCTGGCTGGCCCATTAATAAAGACAGGGTTTGAGGTACTGGCAGGGTTTCGGAGCAGGCTGCAGGTACCCTTCAGGAGAGCACCACTGAGAGTTCCAGGCAGGGAGTTTATGATTAATTTTGCAGGCATCCATTGTGCAATGGGAGATGGCCACCAGCCAGCTCAGAAGTTAAGCCAAAAGATGACTGTCAAATGAAACTGTTACGTTTGGCAGATCTTTCCAAAGCTGCTGTGCAAAACAGGCGTAGTGAAGCTGATTTCAGGATTTTCCGGACCCTCTGGACGGCATACTCTTGCATGGCAGTCCTCTTCATTTTCCCGTTTTTGACAGAATTGAATTTGACTTGCAGGCTGTGTGGATTTTAGATCAGGATTTGCTGTACAGGCAGCCCTCTCCATGCCTTAACGTTTACCTGTAAACGTCTCTGTCTGGTAATTCCTCCCTTAATGAACTTACAAGGAACCAGCTCTGCGTGGCTTTCTGAAAACAAAACCATGTTTTCTTTTAAAAGCCTTTTCAGCCCAGATGAAGGGGGGGAGGAGATGAAAAAGCTGGTGGTGCGAAACGAGCTCTGCCCGTGCAAGCAGATTGCGATAGAAATTTCCCCCTTGTGTGGCTTACCCTGAGCTAAGGTCAGTCAGTTAACTCTGTTTGGACACCGTCTGGCATGAATACTTCAACGATAAAGCTTAATGTGTAACCCAGGGCTTTTTTTTCTTCTGTGTCAGCAGTTGGCAGGAAGATACTGTAAATAAGGCTCCCTATGAGTAAATAGATATGTGTGGAGAGGGGAGGGGAGCACCGCAGTAAGCAGTTTTGAAATTCATGCCAGCGTTGCTCCAAGTGATAAGGTTATTTGAGTAACCTGCAAACCATACGGATGCACAGGTTTCAAAAACAGGAAAGCGTCTTGTTTAAAAAACTTCTGAGGCAACCCGAAGGCTTAGAAGAGAAACTGGCTGTGTGGTTTAGTGCCTTGTTGGTACTTCCTTGTTGGTACCGGGATTGAGGTGCTGCAAGGCCTCTCGGGGGCAGCTGCGGCGGCCACGCTCACTGAGGGACTTTTTGGAGGGATAAGAAATCGCAAAGTTTCCCTAATCATTTCTCTTCAGGCAAGTTGGGAGGGGTTTTTTTCTCACTCTCTTTTTCAGTAATGTAATAAGAAATAAGTAAATAATTCAAGTGAGCTAACATCCTCAGAGGATGCACTGTGTCTGAGTTCACCATGTCCACTCTCCTGGTGGACATGGCCCTGCTGTGGGCTGTGCCAGGCTGGCTGGTGCTGTGCCAGACTCCTGACTCCTGACACTGCCAGCCTCAGCACCTGAACAGGGGGCCTTTGGAAGGGCAGGGCACAACACCCTTCTGAGGGGTTTAAACGTGGATGTGTAGAATTTGCTGATGCTTTTGGAAAGTCTGATGGCTAAGGTTCTCCATAAATAAACCAAAGCCACGTACTTTCTGTTTGACCTTTGCTTTTGGATTAAGAAAATCAGCCCACAAGATCTGAAGTTTAGTTTCTGCAGGAGAGAGAAATGCATTTGCCTGGGCACACGTGGCTGTGGGTGCGCACGTGCCTCGCTGAGCACCGTGTGACCCTTGCTTGCCCTGACACCTTGCTCCTCGGGGATTTACAGAGCTGGTACCTAGAAAACAGAAGCCTTCCTCACCTGAAATGACATAGCTGACACAGTTCCAGCATACTCTGTTATTATTTATTGAACAGGACTCAAAGCACGAATTGGGACGCAGGCTTTTTCTTTTCCAGCATGTGTAGTTTCCTGTGGAGGTCATGCTCCTTTCTGTTGGATTTGGGTACATCCATTCCTCGAGCCTTCAGGGTCAGAGGGGGACCTGTCTGGGTCTCTTCCCAAAGGGATGGCTCTTCTTCTGCTGGATATTTCAGTCCCAGCCTGGCTTCTCCTCCCTACCTGCCTTATCTTCTAGGATGTCCACCTCAGCTGTTTCCCTCAGTGGTAGCAGTTGCAGTGCCAGCCACAGCAGTTACAGCAGAGATGGCTTTGGCCCTTCAGGTCCTATATTTTGATTGCTCCTCAACTGAAATGTCAATGGCTTCTCAGTCATTTAGAGCAAAGAAAATGTTTGAAAAACTCAAGGAAATTAATTTAACTAGACTTGGAGAAAACATCTTTGGCTAGAAATTCAGGCTCCAGCCAACACAGCAGACTTCTGCCAATTCAACATTTGCCTTAGTCCTAGAAGCAAGCAGTGAAAAGGGAGAAAAAAAAAAGAAAAAAATCCCCTTCATTGTCCCTTAGATTTAATTGTGTTTTTTTTTGTAAGCCTCATAAATCCTGCCCAAATCACGTCATCAAGCCACAGGGAAACTGAAACCTTGCCCAAGGCAGGAGCCAGCAGGGCCGTTCAAGCCAGAAGGGTTACATTCAGGGACAAGTTCAATGCACTGCAGTCTTGTTTTGAATGGGAATGTGCTTGTCTCTGTGTGTGCGAGAAAGGCACCTGAGTACAGGAGATGAGTCCTGCCTTTTTCCTCTTTGGATGTTAGAAAAGATACAAAAGGAAGAGTGGCATGAGTGGAGGCATAGCAGACATCCTTGAGGCCACCCCCTAGCCTTTCAAGTGTGTTTCCTCTTGTTCTGCAGTGAGGGGGAGCAGGAAGGGAGGGACAGGCACTCACACCAAACTGGCCAGTCCAAGCACTTTATTTTTTCCTTTGGGCATCAGACAGGCAGAGGGAGGAGGATTAAAAACCTCAGATGTCTAAGCTGAACTACTGAGGGTTTTCTTACCCTTCTCTCTTGTGACCCTCTCATATATTTTGCATGTAACTCCCATCTGGGAAGAGAAAAGCAAGTTTGGAAGCTGAACCTCCATGGCACCTTTGGTGCCTTCCCTCAGTCCTGTGTGTGATGGGTGATGCCCAGCTGAGAGATCAGCAGCACCTCCCCGGGGGACAATCAGGACCTTCCCACGGGGCCAGCCAAAACATCACTGTTGGTATTTCATGTCTGTCGGGGGATGTGCACAATAGGTGCTGCGAGGTTTCGGCAAGTGCAATGGTTGGATTTTCACTGGAGCAGAGATTGGCCCAAAGCAGTGGCTAGCACTGCACAGGGGCACAGTTGCTTGCCTGTGACACAGACGTGCCACGTCATGCCCCACTGTGCTCCTCCTTTGCCTCAGTGGCAGGCAGACTCCATCCCTCTGGAAGGGATACAGCCAGCAGCAGCAGGCTCTGGTGGGGGCTGAGCTATTGCCAGCAGTGTTTAGTCACCCCTCTACAGAACTGCAGCAGAAGCTGAAAATATTTCCTTATTTTTATTTGGCTTTTTTCCCCCATCTCCTGCAGGAAAATACATTTAAAAGCACAAGAGCATAAGGCTCCCTCCTGCCAAGCACCAAGCCAAGCCCCCTCCACTCCACAAAGCCCCAGCAACCTGACCTTTGCCTTCAGTCGGGCTTTTTTCAGACTCATCATTATTTTGGCTGCATTTGTGCTGTGGAGGAATGCAGGTGTTTCCTCTGTTCCCACCAGCATGCCCATGCTCTAGTTTCTGAAGGATTGGGGAGGCTGCTTGTGCGTGTCCTGTCACGTTCCAGAAGGCATTTGAGGAAAATGTGGATGCAGTTCAGGCACATGACCAGGGAAACAACGCATTTGCATGCACTTGCATGTAAGTGTAATTTAGGCAGGCAACGTGCCGAGCTTGCTTGAAAAACTGGCCCATGTTTTTCCATTTGTGGGTTTTGTTTTTTCTTTAAGTTAAGGAAAGGCAAACAACTTGTTCCTCCGTTTGATCTGTAATAACCTGAGCTGGTTCCCTTGGAAAGCTTATTTATTCTCCTTGGCTACTGAAGTAGATGCTGAATTTTGAGCATCCTGAGCAGAGATGGTGTGCTTATAGGGTTCTTTGTTGCTGAAGCCTTTGTTGGACAATTATGAGACTCATTTATGTAGCTGTTTATGTATTAAAATTGTTGGGTTGCCTGGAGCTACGGATAAGCGCTCCTTGTTTGACATATCTCTAAATAAATATAGAGGCACATTATTAATGGATACAGCTTTAAAAGCAAACACCCAGAGATGCACTTACAATAAGGGGAGGAAAAACCAAGGTTACATCATGTTGCTAGAAGCCAAGTGCTTTATTTTCTAAAATGTTTCTCTGTAGGACACAGATGATTTTTTGACTCATTCAGTGTTTGAGCATCCAAAAAGTCTCACAGTTGTTCCAATATTCTTTCAGCAGTATCCCACATGGCATTGATAGATGGTTACAGTGTTTTACTGTCCAGTATATCCTTTTTCCCCAGTGGACTCATGCTTTTGTATTTCTGGAGAACTGTGTCCCTGCTGAGGGAGGAATCAGCATTTTAGGGCTTTTCAAACGACATAATTTTGCAGTCTGAAGAAGAGCAGATGGCCTGGGGCTTTTACATGTGTGTAAGCACAAGTGTACTGGTGGGTGAACACCCTGGGTCACCAGGAGAAAGCGGCAGCCTACTGCTCCTGCTGTCATGCTGGTGATCCCATAGGTGCTGAGCTATAGCTGGCACAAGAAAACATCTCCTAAGTGCAGAGCTGGTTCCCTGACAAGCAGTTATGAACTCACTTGTGCACTCTCTGCCACCCCTGCTGAGCAATGTTCCCATCACTGTGTTGCTTTCTCCTCTTCCTCCCCAGCTCTCTCAGGCTTAGAGCCAGAAGCTCCCACCTGGCTCTTGCTGATGGCCTTGCTGTTAGCTCCTCAGCCCTACCAGGAACTCGTAGTTGTTTGTTTTGGATCTGAAGAGCACGATTTGAGCAGGGCTGTGACTGAGGACAGGTTGTCCTGCCTCTGAACAGGGAGCTGAACCTGCAGTTCAGAACTGCAGGTCAGATTGAGACCTGGCATCCTTCTGTTCTCACTGCAGAAAGATCAATGCTTTTGCTGCTGTTTGTGCCTTGGGCCAACCACCTGCAGTTTTGGACAGAGGATTCATCACCAGCCACCTATTCCAGGGGCCAACCAGCTCTCTGCTCAGACCTCCATGCTCAGCAAAACCCATGTGATGACATTTGGGACATCGGACTGAGAAATGCTTGCTGATCTTTGGGGAGCTGCAATGCTCCCAGGGCTGCAGGTGTATCCTGCTTTGGCAAGCTGCATGGCTGCATCCCTGCACGCTCCTCAATGGCTCTGTTCTGCCAGCAAAAGCCTGCAGCACAAACCTGACTGTAGGCTGTAGTTTCTGTGGGCACAGGCCAGACGTTTCCATGACATGCCTGCTGTGCCCTGGGGGCAGGCCGGGACCCTGAACCCTCCCATGGAACAGGAGCCAGAGCACAGCTGGGTACAGCAGTGCTAATGCTGGCCCCCGTATAACTTGATGAGCTCCTTCCTGCTCTTCACTAGCTTTGAGGTCAGTTGTTTCTGCTCACCCAATTAAAAAGTAACTACACCATGCTTGGAAAACCACTGAGGGAGTAGCTTGGCCATGTGAAGCAGCAAGACTCCTCGGTGTGGACGTGCAGGAGGCATGCTAGCTATTTAAGCCCTCAGAGGGAATGGTGAGGCTCCTGGCAGCTGCTCTGGCTCCTTTCTGGGACACACAGTCCCCCAGGCTGAGGGCTGGTGGCTCTATGGAGGGTGAAAGCAGGGCAGACCTTGTTATTGCCTGCCTAACTGGCCCCTTCAAGTGGCTCACCTCTTTCCCATGTGGTTGTTTGTACTGCAGTCTCATCTGTAGGTGGGTGAATTGTTCTCTTCCTCACCTGGCAGTACTCCTGTGGGCTCGGAGGGAGTTGGCTGGTGTGCTTCTGCTTGTTTGCTCTAGGGAAGTGGTGTGCATTCACCTTCCATGGGAGGGTGCAGGCTCAGCAGCCAGTGTGCCTCTTTTGGAGCCAGGTGTTTGCAAGGGCTCCTCAGACTGCTGCTGGCTTCTGGAAGCATGTCCCTTGGCATCACTGCCACAAGCAGGGGTGGTGTCCTAGCCCGACCCTTTGCTCCATGAATAGCTTCCCTGAGAGGCAGAGGCTCAGCCTTGGGGCTGGGTGGCTGAAGGAGAGCCACAGACCCAGCCAGGAACAAGCAACCCTCTGCAAGCAGCCCTGGCTGTGGTGTCTCTGCTGTGCTGCGTGAAAGTCACAGTCCCTGCTCCCACCACCCTTGAAGCACTGATGTGGTGTCCAAGCACTGGTTTCTCCCTGTGGGACCAAGGGTCCCATGGGATGGGGACCTTGCACATGGAATGCAGGACTCAGCAGAAGGGAAAGTAGGAAAGAGTGAAAGAGCACGGAAGGTTTATCAAGAAGTACAGTCCAGTTACAGTGCCACCATTGTCCCAAACTTCTGCCCCCTTGCACTTGCCTGTGTTGTTGGAATACAGTGAGATGGCAAAGGGGGACTGGTCTGGGAACTCATGGGCTGTATGGGAGATGTCTGTGTACCCAGCTGCTCGGCTGCTGCTCAGATTCCAAGAAACTGTGAGCCTGGCAGGAGGGCATGACACCTCCAGCAGCACTCTGCTGTCAGAACAAGAGCACCCATGGCACTTCTAACCTCTAACCTGTGTCCTGGCTGGGCTCCAAGGACTTTTGCAATCCCCTACCTCTCCCCCACAGCTAGAATTTGGTTCTCCTTAATTACTCCTGCCCTCTTCTGTGAACAGCCCTCTGTCAACCCGTGGGACAGCTCTCCCGAGGAATGTGAACAGAGCTAGCTTTCATACGTGTGCTGTTAAACATTAGCTGCATCCCTCTCGGCAGGCAGCCGCTTTCCACCTTCTGTGCTGTGCTCTTTGCCACGCATGCCAGCGTGCCTGCGGTGCAAGGCACTCGTTCCTCATCTTCCTCAAATGGGCAAGCAAAATTGCATGATATCGAGGTGAATGTGTTGGACTTCCGGTTAACTTACAGACTTTCACTACACAGCAGAGCTTTGGGATGTGGTGAAGGAGAGAGAAGTGTTGAAAAATATGGAGAGAGAATAAAACGGCAGGTGGGGGTGATCAAATTCCAGCCAAAAAAATCTCCAAAGCAGCAAACCAGAGATGGATAAAGAATTGCCAGTGAGTCAGGCGGAAGGAATGGCAGCATTGTCTCATGTTCAAGCAGAGAATCTGTAATGGAAGAAGATGAAGTGCCAGGGAACTAATATCCCTCTGCAGCAATTGTTTGATCCCTCCCTTCCCCTCTAAAAAAGCAAGTTGCTGCTGGCTAGCTAACAAGTTAAAAAAATCCAGTCCAAAACCTAATCTAGTCTCTTGTGCCAATAAGCGCATCTGTCAGTGTGTCAGTGTTGATCCTCCTTCAGTACATGCCACATGCTCATGTCTTTACACAGGATGGGCTGGAAGGACCATTAACTAGATTAGAAATTCTAAGGCACAATTAAAAACCATGCTGCTGCTTTGCTTTAATCTTCTCTCCTCTAGCTTCCAGGCTTGTTTTTTCCCTGGGCTGACACAGTCCTAAGTTGTTTGGTGGTGGTAGGGTAGCATTACACAACCCGGGCTGGTTTCTAAAGTGTGTAACATTGTGTATTACCTTGGCAGCCACACGAGGCTGTCCAAAAAACAAGAGTAACCCGGCCAACTGGCAAAACAATAGCTGCATTTACTGCCTGAGGAGGGGAAGATTTGGGCATTGAAGCTGTGCAACCAAGGACCAAATGTGCAGTTTGCTCTCCAGAGTTGCCCAAGAAAAAAATTGTACAAGGAAAGGAAATGTCTGGTATATTTGTTGAAAATACAGCTGTATGTCTGCAGACCTGTGGCAGCTGGAGGTGCATGGGAAGGAGGGAGACTGGAAGGTTGTTGGCTCTCAGTGGTGCTCAGTGAGGCAGGACTCATGCCATTGAAGCCTAGAAGAGGGGCGCTGTGCCAGCTGCATGTCCCCCATTGCCACGCAGCCCATTTCTCCAGGGAAAGCTATGATGCTGCAGATAACGCCATGGTGAGCACTCCTGCAAGACGGGTCCTGCTTTTATTCCTCCTGCTGTCCCTGGCAGAGACGTGCACTTTCCTTATCCTTCCTGGAGCAAGGGATGCTCGGGCAGTCCGTGCCCCGCGGCTGCGAGCCCGAGCGCGGCTCTCGACGCCCGGCTGGTGCCTGTGCCCCAAGGGCAAGGAGAGCCCGGGAGAAGCAGCTCCGTTTGGGGCATTCCTGACCTCCTAGGCAACATCTGATAACACAGGATGGATTGCAGCCTCTTTTCCGAGACAGTGAATTGCTTCTTAATTGCTACTGCATTGTACAAATGCAGTGGGAATTTTACACAGGACATAACATATTCTAAAATAACTTTTTTTTTTAATTCCTTGGCTGTTTTCCTCACATAGAGCCACAATTATTACTATTATTGAGAGTGGTAGAGTTCAGAAATTAAATTTTTCACAGGTTTGGTCATCAGGATATTTTTGCATTCTGTCCTGTGCTTATCGTGATGAGAAGCTCTTGTCACCACTGCCTACAGGATATATCAGGAATATACTTCCCCTCTACAGAAAATTAGAGACATTATAATTGTCCACTGGGATTTTGGAAATGAATGCTATAGTGTCCTAGTGTTTCTATAGGACCCTACTTGCTTATCCTTTTAAATGCTGCAAGATTTTTCCATATGGTAATGTTTAGGATGCATTATGAAGGCCTTTCATCTTCTTCTGAAGCACAGGATGAAATATAGGTCATGGCTAGAACGAGGCAGTAAGGCTTTGTGATCTGGTAGTCTGCTGCGTCTGATACGGCAAACCCCGTGCTGCCAGGAAAGCCATCGTCCTTTTGGGAACTTAATGGCTTGGCAGGGTTACTTTAAAATTGCAGCTACACCTATTTGATACTTTTTTGGATGAAATAACAAGATCTTTCACTCTCTTGACTGTGGAGTGCCAGCCAGGTTTAAAATTAATATCAACCAATGTTGAAGAAGGAAGGAAATGAAAGAAGCATTTCTTCCCCAGAAACAGCCCTGCTTTCCTGCCTTTTCCATACGTGAACAGATGTCTGTCAGTCTTGGCACCAGAAAACATTAAAAATAAGAAGTTTTTTAAATACTGGGAATTCTTTCACGTCTTTAAGTGTCGCCCAACAGGAATGCAGAGGCTGTAAAACGGACAAAAGAGAATTGAGTCAGTCAATGTTTCTGCAGAGAGCTTATTTCTGCCTAACAAAACATTTGAAATATCCCGTGTGTTTTTGGAGAAGGCTAGAACAAGGTGAAAGGCTCTGCCTCTTGTGCCCTGGAGCATGGAAATTGAGAAGAAGCCCAGAGCTAAGGAACAGAGGTTGAGTTTCCTGCTGTCCCAAATTCACTCCAGCTCTGTAGCAGATTCCAGGAGTCTGGGATAGCTGATGCGAGATGCCTGTGGTCTTTTTTGCTAGAAATACTGAGTACCTATCCTGGACACTGATTTTGAGCACAATAAACTGTGGTAAATTGTGCTCTTGGCACTCAGAATACAGATGTTTGAAATGAACAGAGGCTCTCTCAAGAGATATTTTTCCCAGCCATAAAAAAGGGGGAATAGCTACATTGCAAGAGACGAGGTTAAATCAGAGTTTTTTGTAAACTGCTGTGAAGCTTTGGAGAGGAAGCCATTATAGGAGTACAAATTGCTCTTTATTTTTTATTTTATCTATTGCCTCATTCTCGAATAATGAAATTCTGAACGTACCTCTTTGCTAACTGCTGAAAAATAAGAGAATGTGGGAGGATTCTTAATGACACTAATAAACCCAGCTGAACACTTTGCCAGCAATTTTTTTTTATTTCAAAAATACCATTTTATTAATACGAATGGTCTTTGTAGGATTGCATTTGTTGTGATACAGTTTTGTTTAGAAAAATATACTGGCCAAATTATTTTGTTCAAAACATTCCCTTTTTCTCCAGTTAGAATGGAGCACTTATAATGGCTTTTTGTTTGTTTGTTTGTTTGGACAGTCTAATTTATATGCCACAATAAAAATATAAAGAATTGAAGTGACATGATTTTAATGAAAGTACAATATATTAGCATGGGATAGTTTTATGTGAGTGGAAACTTCAATTAGTGGGAAAAATGCCAATATAGTGGTGGCCCACTCTGCAGCCTTTCTACCCTGCTGTGCTTAGGGAAGAGATGGAAAGCTTACTGGAGTGTCCAGAACACTCCATTTTTTCTTCTTCCATTCAATCCTTCTTGTTATTAACACCTTCCTTAGCTAGAAGGTAGCGTGATTTCAACTGCAGAGTATTTTCTGGCTGCAGCACATAGATTTTTCCCTTCTCTCACTCATGTGGAGATCATGGCAATGTGTGACAGGGGATCATTCAAGCCAGCAGTGAACAGGGGTGTGAAAATCTATCCCTTTCGCCTCTGGCCTGCCATGCTGAGTTCAGGGATGCTCTGTATTTGTATCTCCACATGCTGTTAGGTTTGGTGGGTGCTGTGAGAGCCCACGGATCATTGTCTTCCTACCATCCCCACTGGCAGTGTGGTGCTGCCGAGATAAATGAATTGCTGCAGTTCTTAGGAGGTTTAGCCTGCTGTTATGACGGTGCCATTTGGGTTGGGTGCCCCATTCACTAAAGATGACAAATTGTGATGTACAGTAAGTCCCATGAAGGACAAGGAACAATTTTGCCTTATTTTGGGGAAGAGAGATGTGGAAACATCTGCCCTTGGAAGCCACCAAGAATGGAGCAGGAACAGGAATGACCTAAATTCTGCCAATGGACATGTCTTGGAGGTGGTGTGGTGCTCCGAGTGGTCAGAGCCCAGGCAGAGCCCAAAACCACCACTGCTCTGTGCTTTTCCAGGAAAACGGAATACATGAGGCTCTGCAATATGTACATTCTGTTAGGCATTGTCTAGAGTGGCTTTTCAGGGAGCAAGGGAGCTCTCTGTGCATTAGCTGGAACAACTCCTCCACTGAATGTACGCTCTGCTTCCTTGCTTCTCTGGACCACTCCCTCCCGTCTGGCTCTTAGCACTTCCAGCCTTCAAAATGTTCAAATAACTCAGTCTATCCTCACAAGACCTCTGTGGGAGGGATGGAGGGATGGGTAAATCCTTAGTTTGCAATTGGAAAACAGAAAAATAATCCCTAATCCCTAATTTGCAGTGAAGCTTCAGTGTGCCAGGCAGTGCTCAGACCACGCTGCAAGCGCATGCCTGCACACACAGGAGCAAACGGACGCTTCTGGGTGTCTCTGTACCAGCACAGCTGCATTTTTATGGCTCAATCAAGCTGTGTGGGACTGCAGGTTCAAACATAACTTGCTTTTGATTTCCCTCACGCAGCGCACACCTGACATGAGAGATTCTGGCTCCCACTGCATGTAAGAGATGTATTTCCCTGCTGGGCTTGGTCAGTGAGGAGAAGGAGTGAACCGCGTGTGGTGACATCTGTGGCAGCGTGTACTTGGGCACAGCAAAGTGTAACCCACTGGTGGCGCTGGCCAGAGGTGCCAACACGTGCAGGAACCGCTGTCAGATGCTGCAGGGTGTGAGGACCAAACGGCACCGCTGCCTCATGGCACTCTGGGCACAGCTGCTGCATCTGGGGGACTCATTTGCTCTTCCTGGAATCACGCTAGAACCCCCAAAGGATCTTGCATGAAATCTGTAAACCAAAGTCAAGTCTCTTTGTCTTGTGATGCTTGCTTTAATTTTACTGTGGGCTGTCAGGAGAATAATATGTGATTAAAACTGAAAGCTGCCTTGAAACAGCTGCCAGGCTGGGAGATGTCGGTGGGGGCTCCGAGGGGTTTAGTGAACTCCAGATCTTTGGTGCATTTTTTTCTCCATACTTAGATCCATGTGCAGGATCTATTCCCAGATCTAATCAGGATTTGGAATTGAAAAGGGGTGAATGCTCAAGCTGTGATCGGAGTCTGGGAGGACAAGGCAGCCCTTGTGTGATTTACCTTTATGCTGCTATGAGCTGCTTGAAAGCCTTTATAAGAAAGGGGTGAGTCTGATTTAATGAATTTACCAAAGCTCACAGATTGGTGGTGAAAAGTCAGTACAACAGGTCTTTGTGAGCCATGGATTTATGACATGTAAATAAGTTGGTGTGCTAATTGTGGCTCGTGTTACAGGTAGCAGGCATTTTAAAAAAGTCTCACAGGGTGATTTATGTGGGTTATTTCACACACACTTGTGTGAAATATGTTTATAGGTCCTCTGCCTCCCCTCCCCGCGGCTGCAAGGGTAGGAGCAAGGAGCAGCATTCAGTGTAGGCTGGCCCACGCTTCCTCCCTGGGGTGCTGAGTTCCAGCAACCAGGAATCATTAAAACAGAGGAGAAAAAAAAATGGCTTTTTGGCTGAGCCTGAGCCCTCCCATCAGTGTTGCCCTGCAATCTCTGTACTGAATGGAAACGGTTTCCTCTCTCCCAGCCCTAAGCTTACAGACTGGGTTTCCTGCCTTCCTGTTAGTGCCTCCACCTACCCAGACAGCTCTGACACTTCAGACTTACTGATCAGCTATTTTCTACCACAGCTCTTTTAGCAAAGGTTTTATGCGGCAGTGTTACAGCTGACTAAGCAGCGAGCCTGTGAGCGAGAGAAATGAATGTAGGGCTTTTTTTATCCAGTAACCTGACAAGGCTCCATCTCAAACTGGGAGGCATTTCTCCATCAAGCAGCCTGTTTAGTTGGGTGGGCTGATGTTCAGTTATGCTCTTGGAGCTGGGAGGCAAGCCCTGACAGGGACCCCCATGAGGTAAAAAGGCAGGGGGACGCATCAAATACAGCACCTAGAAAAGAGGAGCAGAGACAATTTGCATAGTGAAACCACGATGTGAAGATATGCTGCATGTGTGACTCGGCTTTGAAAACAGTTATCATATGCAAAAGCAGTTAATATATAGGAGAATTCTAGAGGGAGACTCTGGACCAGAAATATGAAAGTTCAAAGTGATTTTCATAACAGACAGCCTGTCATTTCAGAAGGCTGCAGAATGGGGCATTTTGGAGCATTACAGCTGAGCTGGAACCAGCCCAGCAAGGTTCAAGCTGAATTTTACGTGTATATATATATGTATGTATGTATGTATATACACATAATAGATATATATTCCCTCATCTGTGTTGAATTCCTTCCATAGTCAACATAGTGTAACCATTCAGAACACATTTCCATGGTGCTTTCAGTTTTCATGCTCGCTTTTGCAAATTACTTCAAATATATCTCAAGAAATGAACTAACTCTGTCTTCAGTTAGTGATGGCTGTACCTTAAAACACTCAAAGAACTCAAGAAGTTCTGATACTTTTGGTCTGATCCTTAGCCAAATTATGTCTAGCCTTGTTGGAGTCCCTGTTTTATTCAGACACCATTTGCAAAAACATCTGTAGACTTCCATTTAAACACTATTGATTTACTGTCATCTGTCATAAATGGGTCTTTAATTTTACCACACTAGGCAGCTGGTGAAAAAAACCCAAAAACTGGAGCATAATCCTTTGCAAATTTTAGGAATTAAGAAAATTTATGTTATTTTTATGGCAACTGGTTTCCACTGTCTTATTAAGAAACGCCCCGTTGCCCAGTGGATGATGTTTGAGGGCAGAGGGGGAAGGACACTAGCGGAACATTAACACTTGCCCACTGATGAGACACTCCTGGAGAGGGTTGCTAATTCTGGGAAGGCATGTTCCCTCCTTCTGCCTGGAAAAAGTGAGAAAAAATACAGCAGTAGACAATTATTAACAAGGCAAAGCAGCAAAAGTGCTAAATGAGTTCATAAGGACTTGAGAAGGAAAATAGAGAACATAGATGCCCAGGGAAGTATTGGTAATGAGAGAAGATGATGTGGATGGACTTTGCGGAGGGATAAAATCTGGTTCAGTGGCAAGATGGAGCAAGATTAGAAAGAAAGTTCAGTCCTGACCTGTGTGCCTGAAGATGACACGACCTGGAGGGAAAGGTGACTTCATCTGAGGATGATTTTTCCTTGTGCTTTGTCTTTTAAAAATAGCAGTGGCACATTTCTGTTTTTACCTGCTCCTGTCTCCATGCTGGCCAGTACCTCCTTGAACACCTAACTTGCACAGCAGAAAGGATGAAATACCCTTTGATATTGGGAAAACATGGCATTCCTCTCATTCAGAAGGAATTTCAGGAGTGCCTGTGAAAAGTGTTGGGAAGGCAACTCAGCAAAATTGAAACTTTTATTCTTTATGCTCAGTATAACACATATGGTTGGAGGAAGGTTTGCCCTCAGGCTGTGGGGAACTGAGAAGGATGCTCAGTACTGGAGTTTCTACTGAATGGGTCAATGAGCCCACTGATGTGCTGGTGCCTTTCATGGCATGCCTAGAAACTGCTGCTGAATGCAATGCAGCACTGACACCTCAGTGAATCGATTTCTCTGAATGCCATGCCAAGCAGATGAGAAGCCTTTGTCAGCCAGTTTGGGTCAAGTCCGTCATCCGATCCCTGACCTATAGCTTGTGCGAGCGGAGTACAAAGGATGAAGTCATCAGAAAAGTGCAAAGGTCTTGAGCCCTTGGAGGGGAGAGTCAGATGTGCAAGAGGAACAACATATTCAAAATAAATCAATAAATCAAAGATGCCAGCCCTAGGCAGATGTGTTTCTGTGCTGATTCTGGTGCCCGTGAAGAAGAGCAGCAAAGCAAGGGTTACCTTGGTGTCTGAGAGGGGCTTTCACACCACAGGTTTGAAATGTACTGTCACCACTGGAGCATCGAGGATATTTAACATGCAGTGCTGTGTGCCTTTGCTCCCCTGACCACGGGACTAAAGCCTGCAGAGTGAGAAGGATTTTTCAAAGTGGAGTGGCTGGCTAGAAGAAAAAAAAAAAGAATGGGTTTGTGGTGCTACAGCTATTCCTCGTATGTAAATGTCTCTTTTTACTCTGTTCAGATTCCATCTTCCCAGGGCTTTCCTCTGATTTCTTTATCTCAGTAGAAGTGGGTCAAACTCATCCCATGCGTTCAAGAGGGAGGTCTCAACTGCTGCATCTAGATAAGATACAAATGTCACAGCCTCCCCACTCCAGGAAGAGGCATGACTGCTTCTACAAGCATGAGAAGGTCCCAGATCATAATGCTGGGATCTCTGGGCAGCTTGGTGGCTTCTCAGCGTCTCCCTCTGTATGTCCACATCCATCCCAGGTTTGTGAGATGTTGGAGAGGCTGGATGTTCTTGTCTCTGTGGTTTGGGCAAGAGAATGAATAAGACTCGTCTGGCTCCAAAACTCAGGATATTAGTTACATGTTGGTAGGCGCTCCAGCAGGGCATGCTGACCACTGCATGTACCAAAACAACCTAGGTTGCTTTTTCTGGCATGACGTTTCAGCTCCATGCCTTAACATGTTTGCATGGAAAGTGAGACAGGGGCAGCATTTTCAAAGGTGAGGATGCAGAGGTATGCAGGGACCGTTAGCGGAAGGGTTCGCTTGAAGAGCTGGAAAATAAATAAGGAGAGTCTAAGGAGAGTGATTTAGGAGTGCAGGGGCAGCAAGATGCCAAAGCTATGGGCAGATAAATGGAGTATCAATTTAGAGTAAATTGCAGTGTAACAGCTCTATGGACACAAGTATTACGGGATTTTAGAAGCCAGGCAAGTTTAACCCTTATATCCCAGGTCTGGATATGTCACTGTTATGGCTGGTCTGGCTAGTTCCCACATATTGCAGGGTATTTCTGGCTTTTTAATGATGGGACAGTTTTAGATCTTGCCACAGCTTGATCCATTTATGGCTCCTGGATCCTTGTATGGGAACAGAAGAAATAAAGTGAGGACTTCAGAAGAGTCTGGAGAATGAAAGCCCAGAGAAGTGAGAGGGAGCAGGAGGTGGGAGGCATCCATGGGCCTCTGTGGTGGTGGTGGTGCAGAGCAGTTCAGGGAAGTAAGTGGGAGAGAAGCCAAAAGGCTGGGGTAATATGACATTGTCAAACTGATGAGACCACCTCCAGGCCAGGAGAAGAAAATCCGTGAGTGAGCCCAGCACCTGCCCCAGCACTGTTCCAGCCCAAGCTGCTTTCTGGAGTAGCTTTGGCCAGTGTCACACCAGCAGAGGTGTGGTGGGTGTGCCCATGGCCTGGCTGACCAGCCCTCCCACTCATCTTACGGGAGTTTGTTTGGCTTGTGCCAGCTCTCCATGGGTCACTTTCCTTGTACACTGGGGCCACAGCCTGCTCTGCCCATGGGGATGCTTGCCAGGTTTCATAGAATCAGGGAACAGTTTGGGTTGGAAAGGACATTCAAAGGTCATCTAGTTCAATTCTCTGCAATGAGCAGGGGTATCTTCAACTAGATCAGGTTGCCCAGAGTCCTGTCCAACCTGACCTTGAATGTTTCCAGGGATGGGGCATCCACAACTACTCTGGGCATCACATTGCAGTGTTTCACCACCCTCATTGTAAAAAAAAAAATAAAAATGCTGGTCTGGGACTAACTCCCCCATGGAGTCCAGCAGCCCGGAGCTTCACTACCTCTCCACTCCCTGTGGCCCCACTTTCCTCTGGGGAAGGTTGCTGGAGGCATTGGCTGGAGAGGCAGCTTCTCAATTTAATTTGAAGTTTCAGTTTTTATCCCTGTAGGAGCAGGGAGTTGCAGTGGAGTGAGCCGTTGCCATTTCGTGCTGTTAGCACCAGTGACATTGTAATTTTCATGGCTGTAAAGATGCCTGGAGCAGAGGGTGGGCCCACTTGAAGTTAGCAGCAATAGGGGTTTTTTCATACTCAAGAGAACAAATGATCTTTCCAGCAAGCAACCTTCACTTCTGTTGCCATGATCTGCCCTCCTCCCAAGAAAGTTCTCACTTGAGAAAGGCTCTGCAGCCCTGCAGAGTGTGAAGGGCTACCCATAAAACACACACACACACATGCAAACAAAAAAAAACTCCAACAAAGCAAAAAACCACAAACAACAACAACAACAACAACAACCAAAAAAAGCCAGCCACACCCCCTTCTCTGAAATAAAAAGCAGCTGCTGGAAGTAAGAGCTAGACTAATGTGGGGATGAAAGCATTTATGTAGAGCAGAGGTGGGGAATATTGGCTCAGTGGAGTGGGTGGAAGTGTCCTCATGAATGAGCAGCACAAAGCAGGGCTGCCTCAAATAACAAAGAGGAAAGGAGGGCGTTAGGATTTGATAGTACAGACTTCGGAAAAAATGAGAAGCTGAGGAGAGAAGGAAATCATGGCTAATTTAAAACTGCCTTGGAGAAGCAGGTGGGAGGAAGACCTTGAACATTTATTACACTGGGACTTGAAAATAAGGAAATGGTAAAACAAGGGTTGGAAGGCAGAGCAAGGGAGGGCTCGTCTCCTGATTGCTCTTTAAAATTAACAATACTGACTCTCAAAGAGAACATTGGGGATTTTCTGAGAAAATGCAGAACTCCTGGAGTAAACTGTCCTAAGGGAAGGGCTGAGGAAAGAGAAGGAAGCCAGTGGCTTCCAGAAAAATGATGATGATATGATGAGTCAGAGACACTTTCAGTTGCACTGAAATATTTACTCTTTGTCTGCCTGTATCCACATCAAGAAATGAGGGCAACCCTTCTTTGACAGGTTAGAGTTATGCTATCAGGAGGTGTGCTAAGGAAATAAATAACAGCACCCAGAGGAGCTTTATCAGCTCTTCCTGTTGTTACTTGCTTTGGACCAAATTCTTATTGACTCAGTTGGGTGCGTACTGGGGTGACCAAGAGCAGAGACTGGACACCTCTTCCCAGTGTGCCTGCATTTCCCTTCTTTGCATGCTTATCTTGACAGAGGTGACAACTCCTTTAAACAAGGCACACACGACAGTGGCAGTGTGCCTTCTTGAAAAGTTGCCTGGGTCTGCATCCCACATTTTATACACAAAGAGTGAGGACCATCCAGAAAAAATAGGCACAAGCAGCCAATACAATCAGTTTCAATGTATTCTCCTTTTTTTTCAAAAAAAGAGGCTGAACAACTCTCCAAAATAATCAGAGCTGTTAAATAACACTTATTCTGTGTGGAGGAAGTACAGTGCTATGGGACTACTGGCCCATGCCAAGGAAAACAGTTGGACTTGCTATAACAATGGACCAAACTGAAGGAAATGGGAGGCTGTGGTGCCTATGGGCTGTTCTGGAGGGAGCTGGGGGGAGTGGGACCTGGTGGCAGAGCCGAGGGAGGAGAGGCACGTGGTGGTCGTGCTGTGCCACGCATCTGGAGCACTCGTTGGATCACTCTCCCCCAGACAGTGTCTCCCAGCAGCCAAGCCCAAATCAGGTCATGAAAACAGAGCACCATGCAGCTCAGGTTGCCCTGAGCCATGCAGCAGTTTTGTGGTGATCAATCAAATCACAGTGATTTCATTGAGGGAAAAACTTAGGCTTTATTTGCAAGTGTAAATACTTCTTTTTTTCCCTTTCCCTTCTGCTATACCAAATATTACCTGCTTATATTCAACAAATAGTCAATATTTCTGAAACATTGTTCAGAATCCCAGCACCAACACTGAATAAAGATGTAGCAATATGTATGCAAAGGTTTTAAAGCTTAGAGTACAAGGATAAACCAAAGAAATCCTTTAAGGACTGTATCTGATCAATCCCATATTCTGCCTCCACCTTCCCTGTGCAATATTAATAACCTTGTTTCACACCAGAACTGTCTCTGTCCCACTCAGCCACATCCCATTCTCACAGGTATGTGGATTTTCAGACATCTATGCTCAGGTGTCTGCTCCATAACAGCAGTATTGAGCAGCCAGGCTGGCTGCTGACGTGGCCCAGGGTGGGGAGGCAGGGAAACAAGCAGCCTGCTCACCACAGGCTGCTGGATGGAGAGTGCTGCTCGTGTAGAGCCAGATTCTATTTGCTGCTGCAGCAGCCCAGCATTGTGGCACTCATGCAGAGAGCCATCACATGACAAATACGCCACTTGCATGCATAGGTATCAGATTAAAAACGAGCAGTGTTGGGCCTGAGCAATTATCTATTAGCTGTGCTTGCCTGGTGATGGCAGGGAAGGGATTCAACTGTGCCAGAAATTTTATATGTGAAAAGAGATTTAATGAAGCTCTCTAAGCTTATAGTCATTTTCTTGTGCTTTTCATGGAGCAGGAGGTGAAAATGTAGATTTTATTAGTATTGCTGGATCTGTTCTAATAAAAGACATCCTTACTTTGTCTTCCCATCCTCACACAAGGAGACATATTAGCTCCTGTGTTTCTTTTTTCTGCCTCTGCACACGAAACATATCTCTCCCTCCTATAGGTCTCCCTGTAAAGGCATTTATTCTTGATCTTCACGTTCCCTTAGTCATCCCCAGACTCCAGCATTGTTAGACAGCTGTTCCTGTCTATGGCTGTGCATGGGGCAGCCAGCCCCACGTGCAGCTGCAGCAGGGCTCCCTTCTGGTCTCCTGCATCCCAGCAGCTGCTCTCCTGGACTGCAGGAGATCCCCATATGATAGGCTTCATGCAAGCAGGACGTATCATGGTGTGTAGCTGGAAAGGGGAACACTCACAGAAACTGATACAGGATGAGGTGGTGCCACCATCACATTGCCCCTGCCTGCAGGGAGCAATGTGAGGATGTGATACTGGGAGGACCAGCATCATGCCAGGGCAGGGCTACTCCTGACCCAGACCTGCTGCACAGGGCAAATCCCTCATGCCCTGGAGGCAGGAACAGGAAGGGAGGAATGGTTGAAACAGGAATTGCTGACAGCCTTGTTTTGGTCAATGTCCCACTGAAGTCAATGGGATGTTGCTCCAGGAAAAACTGGATAAGGATCTGGGGTTTGGCAGTGGCAGAGGTTCTGTCTTCTTGCTGTTTATTCTCCAAGTGGAGCACTAACCCTCTGTTTGTGACTTCATGATCATTTCCAGAGCTGTGCTAATGATGTCATACCCAGGGGATTCTGGCTTCAGGTGGAAAATTAACAGCAGGAGCAGATGAACTCTTTAATAAACAAAGTTCCTGTTTTCATGCAAATGTCTTTAGAAATAAGGAATGAGGGGAGTGAGAAATATAGAAATTTATGGTATAGAAGCGACACTGTTTGGAAACAGACTTTTTATGAGTTTTCCAAGAGGCGCCAGCTGCTCTTTAATGTTTTCATTTAAGAGTTTTATGTATGAAAGCTCTAGCTTGTGTAAACAGCAAGGCTGAGAAAGTTGCAGGGATTATTGTTAATGGTGAACCTAACAGGCTGGGGATTTGGCTAGGAAAAGACTGTGAGTGTTGATGTTTTCTCGGAGCGGAGGTTTTTAACGTGGCTGGATGATGCCTCTGACGTCGCTGTTGTTCTCTGGTCTCTCCTGCCCATGCCTGTCACTCTCGTAGCCACCCCAAATGTCTCTTCTTTCCCCCAAAACCTGAGAGGAGGTGGCACCAGCACATGGGAAACCCTTCAGGCAGGGCTGTGCCTTCTCTGCTGTGCCGCAGCTTGTCATCCTCCAGGAGCAAGCCCCGGGTTAGGAGGTGGCCAGGTTTCCACAGTGCCCCTTGCTGAGCTCTGGAGGCAGGGCTGGGCAGGGTGCTGCTGCAGCAGCATGGCAGAAACGCAGCCAGCCACTCATCCTCCTCCCTGTCCTGTGCCCTGCTCCTCCCTGCCCTCACCAACAGCCCCTGCTGATCTGCATCAATTCATCTGCTGTTTTGGTGAGTGCCTATTGTGCACTCCAATTAATAGAATTGCTTTATTCTTCTGGAGACAGTGCCACAAACACCTTTGTGAGTGTTTTTCTGGTGGGTTCCCTTTGTTTGGCAGTTAACCCTCCAGGGGTGAAATGTGTGGTGACAGACTGAAAAAAAAAAAAATGAAGTCCCTTCAGCAAGGCCAGTGGACACCCAGCACTTCCCAAGGAGGACCTGGGAAGGATCCGTGGTGCTTGCTGCTCTCCATCTTGCTCTCAGTGTTTTTCTGCAGCAGTTTTCTGTTTGCTCATCTACAGGAATACTCTGCATCTCGCCTGCCTGTTTTTGAAAAGGTGACTGCTGATGACAGCTAAGATAACAAGAGAGTGGGTTTGGGGGTTTTTTTTGCCTTCATGAGAACACCTCCAGTTCTATTAATAAAATCCTGAATCTGACTTGTCCTTCTGAGAACTCCCAGCCTCTCTTCACCCATTAAAATCTGTATTTTTAAGTTGCTGTAGGTGGATTGTCGACAATGGTTGTTATGCAAACTCCAAGTGCTGGCTTCAGGAGCTTCTTAGAAATATGCAATGAGTAATCTTTATGTTTCTGACAGGTCTACAAGGAGGGAGGGTGTGCAGTTTTGCTGAAGATAGGTTGACAAAATAAGTGTCAATTCATGACAAACTGACTGCCAAAAATACTCACATCAAACACTGAAAACAATTAGTGAACAGTATGACAGAACATCTCTGAGGCTTGGGAGTGCACTGAGGACAGAACCCCCTACTAGTAAATGGATATTTAAATGTTTTTTTTTTTATTAATTTGGAAGAAGAAATTATCAGGTCCTTTGTTCTCCAGCATTACTTGTAGGGTTGGTGGTTTGGGGTTTTTTTGGGAACTCATAGGCAGTGGCTATACTTTAAAGATAAGATAGGTGTATTTATTTTTCGAGCTTGTTGTGTGAAGTGAGCACTGATCACATGAGACCTGGCTAATACAGTGGGATCACAGAGGTGTGAGATGGACATCAAAATCTGAGGAACTGTGTCAGTAGCAACCTGGACTGCAGAAGCTTCTGAACTTGAAGCTGAAGCAGCATCCTGTGCTCCAGCAGGCTGGTTAATTTCATACATTGGAAAAAATTTATCTGAAGAGAAATTTCCTTGGATAGAGAACCAGCTGTTGATAGCTCCTTTTGTACATGGTCTGCATCAGAAGTGTAATATGCAAGCCTTCAGATGCCAAGCTGAGCAAAACAGGGACAAGAAAGACTTCTCAGGTCAGGGGACTGGCAGCAAGATGAGGTCCCTCCGCAGACAGCTGTGCACTTGGGAGAGTCACCATGTGGTGCAATTTGCCATTTGACCCAAAGTCATCACATCCTGCTGGCTGGAATTAGGAAGTTTGGCTTTGAGGTTGCTGTTTCCTGGCTGCCATGAGTGGCTCCTGCGACCTGCAGAGCATGCCAGCCACAGATGGGGAAGAGGAGCCAGCACAGTCCTGTGATGGCCCTTGGGCATGGGGCTGCTACTGCCTCTGACACACAGGGTAGGTCACCTAGGAGTCAGTAACAGCATCAACCAGTGGTCCAGGCTCATCTCAGTTGGCTTTCCAAGGTTCTAAGCTTTTCTCCATGATAGCTCACAGTGCTATCACCCTCCCAGCCCTCCCCAAAGAGGACTTGCCTTTGGCAGAGGTTTTGATGTGTTTGTCTGTAGCACAGCTGCACAGAGGTGACCCTGGGGTCAGGAGGCTCTGAAGGGCACAGCACCAGGTGCCCTGGATGACCTTATATTGCTGTTAGTGCAAAGCTGTCAGCAGGCACACCCAAGTACCCATGGCAACTCGCATCCTTGCATCATGCTGGTAGGCACAAGGAGGCAAAACCCAGGACTCCACCAGCTGGAAAGCCCCTTCTCTATGCACAAGAATTGCCTTTTACTACACCATAGCTCACAGATCTTCAGAAGTCAACCAGCTCTGTGAATCCATATTCACAGAGTCCCAATGCTTCTGCCAGACTGCTAGTTCCATCACTCCTCTCACAAGTGAGTCAACAGCCATCTGTGCATGCTAGAAACCAAGTAACTTTTGCTTTAAGAGGTTTTTTTTGTCACTCATAATGAATCCCTCTGCATCGCCCTGTGTGGGACCCAGTGATGTCCAAGATGCAATCAGGAGGAAAGAGCATGATCTGAAGCCACCCACACCAGCCTGGTATCACCTTTCCATCTCAGCTGCACTTCAGCGAGCCAGCTGAAACGAGGTGGTTTTCTCTGTGCTTCGTGCCAAACACTATTCTCACTGAACCAGAGGGAAGTTTTGTTTTTCCCTAAATAGGAATTATTTGGCCTTTGGTGGTGCTCAACTGGAAAGAATCCAGCAGTTTTCTGATCTTGTCAGAGTGGTTGAGATGGTCATAAATCAGAAGGGCTGCTCCAGAAATATTTTTCCTGGGTTTGATTCTCAATATCACCATGCTGGTATAATAAAAAGAAAAATTGGGCCCACCACTGGTTTAATTTTACAGATAACCGTTCTCTTTCCAGGCAATCTTTGTGATTAATTTTTCTCACAGTCTGTCTGGAGTTTTTTTGGGTTTGTTTCATAGGGCTGTTGAGTTTTTTTTTACCCTTCTCTCCCTTTCCATATGGGGAAGAATAAAGTGAAGAAACAACATTTTCAGAGAAGAAAGACTTGGAAAGAGTTGCTGTTTTCTGGGAGTCTGCTACAGCTGTTAATTTGTGGAAAACCTCAGTGGAAAGTAAGCAATATGGCAGCATCACTTTACACGAGAATTCAGCTATGGCCTCGTTCCAAACCATGGCTGATTTAGGTTCTTGGCTTGCACAGCCAAAGCTTCATGTAGTGTCATGCTTTTTTTAATAGATAATGTTGATGCAGCTGTGGAAAGCTCTGATGTTCTTTTTTATTTGAACGTGGAATTGTCGTCATTCAATCAAGCTTGAGCATTGTGGAGCTGTGATGTTGTTTGTCTTTGCTTATTAGAGGTTGGTGTGTGAGCCTGAGACAGGCTGAGATGTTGTTTGGGAACAAAGAAAAGGCTCCCTCCCTTCCTCCTTGTCTCCTTCACAGAAATGCACACAGACCAAAACTCCCATCCAAAAAGGCAGAAACGCTGAGAAAATTTGGAACTGGACTTAAATATTGTGGGCTGGGACCCTTCTGCCTCTCCAGAGCATGCACACTCTTTTCTTCCTGTCGGCTTTGCTCCTCTCCAGCATTTGTCATGCATAGTTGGTGGCATGTCAAGATTCTGAGTACTGTACTGAGTGCAGTAACCTCTTTTTCTTGGATGGACATTTTGTTTGTGGAGAATACAGCATGGTGCTC
Organism: Irena cyanogastra; assembly: GCA_013397155.1. Lineage (NCBI taxonomy): Eukaryota > Metazoa > Chordata > Aves > Passeriformes > Irenidae > Irena > Irena cyanogastra. The sequence continues at coordinate 147,123 of VWZV01015127.1, forward strand.
AGTTGTCTGGGCAGAAATGAACGCTGAGGAAAATCTCAGCTATGTGCTGTCTATTAGATCAGAGATTAATTTTCCAGTAGAAATGTCCAATTATTCAAACCTCTCCAGTAGACGAAAGAGCTTTTGACAATCTGTTTTTCTGAAAAACCCTGCAATTCAGTTGGCGTGGATTAGATGACCTATTAGAGATCAGAAAAGGGGAAAAATCTTTCTAATTAATGTCAGCCCAGCTGTTAACTTGGGGAATATCAGTGAGTGGTAGCACAAGACAGCTCCTAGAGATATTTCTGTGGTCACAGTTCATTGTGTATATTGCTACCTGGACCTTCTTCACAAAGCATTGCATGAGTTCTCCCTTTCCCAGTAAGGTGATAGTGTGCACTGGACCAGTTGCTGCATCTTGGCTCTGCCTCCTTTTCCAAGGCAGGCTTTTATGAATGGGTAAGTCCCATTTTTTTCCCCGGTGCTACCATGTCACACAATGACTGATTCACTCACCTCCTTATCTCTGGGCCATATGACTTGCTTTGATTGCATCTTCCTCACCAACTTGGCTATGTATCTTATTTCTTTCCCCCCAGGGTGAATTAGGGCAGAATCCTGCAATCCTTAGAGTTTCCCCACAGCATCTGGAAAGAAGAGGAAAACCAGAGATGAGCCAGAAAGAGTCAGGCAGAGAAAGATGAAAGAATTTGGAGGTGGGAACTGTTCACTCTTGGAATGAAGCTTCCTCCTGGCTGGCCTAAGGCAGAGCAATTTACACTCTTCTGCAAAATGCACAATAGCCTAGGCCCTGCTCTTAGAAGTAAACATTTCAAGGGTGCCTGAGGGTGCCCCTATTTGTATTTTTATAAAGTATTTGGTCTCCTTTGAGTTTCAGGCTATTTCCCCATTGCCAATATTGGAGCTAACTTGCAGTAGGCTAGTAGTGTGTTGTGGAGATAGTTGAGTTAGGCTGATAGAAGTAGTTTACCCACAGCAGTGTATTTGTCAGACCATTATACATGGCTGCTGTGACCCCTTATCCTGTACCAAGCCCTGTTTTAAGCTGTCTCTAGCCCATGCTCAGGACTGTCCATGCAGCAATGGCAGGTGCTGCAATCCTGAATTCTCTGTAGCCACCCGCTGATGCTCCAGGACCTAAATGCCACAGTCGGGGTAAAGCATGGGGTTTGGGAGCTGGAGTCCTGCCAGTGCTTTTGCAGTTTTTTTGCAGGTTTTTTTTGCAGTTTTTTTGCTTTGTTTTGTAGGGCTGAACCCACATTCACTATTAGCACTATTAAATGCTTTCCTGTTTTTCTCTGTCCACTTGAACTCTCACTGCAGCCCTAACCAATGATCACATTTTGTTTTTAATGACAGAGCAAAGGTGCCAAAATATTTCAGTAGCTCCCCTAGGAACATCTGCAACTTCTTTAGCTAGTATTTTTACAGCTGGCCATAACTTTATTTTATTTTTGAATGCTAGTGGTTGTGAATTTGGGACCCTGAAGGAAAACAATGGCTAATTTCCCTTGCATCAGGATTTAAAACTTGTAAAAAGCTACTCTTGCACCTTTGAATAAAATCACCAGGAATGGAGCTAAGGGGTACTTTGTCATTTGACAGACCAAGTTTCTCAGCTCCAGACAGAGCTTAGACCAGCCTTCAGGCTTAGGACAGTGTCTGTGTTTGGAGCCACCAGGACCAAATCCTACAGACCCCTTAAGTGACAGAGCTGCTGCTGCTGTTGAGGTTCATGGTGCCGTGTGGCAGGAGAGCCATCTGATTGCTGCCTCCTGTGCAGTTCCTCAGTCATCTGCGATGAAAAAAGGGAAGAATAAAATGTCACACCCCTAAAATGATACCAAAGTCTAGGAACAGGAATTAGGTTTGGGAATTTGAACTTCCATCTAGTAAAAATGCTGCAGACCTTTAATTGCAACTCAGATTTATTATGTGCCAGCTATGCTTAGTTGGTCTAACAATGAAAATAAGCCAAAGATGTTTAGTTGTTGTATCAACCTGTCACTCATAATCTTTGTGTGGCACCTCTCTCTCCCTCTACTGAGCTAGAAAAGCATGAAGAGGAAAACAAAAGCATGCTGCAGAGCTACCAATTTTATTTAACTACCCACAAAGAAGTTTTAGACTGAGTTTTAGACTGGCATCCTCTTTGACTCCTGCTGCGGTGTAGCTGAGCTCACATTCAGATGCAGCCTGAGGTACCACTTCTGAGTGTGGCCCCCACCCACGTGTGAGAGCTGCACCCTGCTTCTGGAGGGCAAAATGCTGGGGGCAGGCAGGTCTGCAGCCACAATTTGAACAAATGTACCAGTGGCACTTGCAGTCTGGTGACACAGGCAGGCTGCAAATCAGCACTGGGTGGATCTGCTCTTGGAGAAGTCCTTGATGGTCTACCTCCCTGGGGGGAGCCACAGCTGCCAGATGAAGGATGCCAGTAGTGAAGGATGGTGTGAAGTGTCAGTTTCTGAAAACATCATTGCTTCCCAATGTAGGTGGACCCATGCCAGTATGCTCAAGCACCAGTTAGATCTGACTGTGAGATTTCCCACAGCTCAGGGGAATTGCTGACATGGAGTAGGAATTCAGGGTTCCTGTCGGAGCTCATTCCCAACATGGACAGGTAGCTCTGATGGGCTGTTATGGTGCTCCCCTGGGGACAGAAAAGACAATACTCCTCTCACTTGCACTGGGACCACGAGTTTGTCATTTCCTCGGATCCAGCAGTGTTTCTTTCAATGTGCTTCTGAGTGGGAAGGGAAGTAGACTAGGAAATAAGACTTGATGCTTTTTTCACATTTCCATGGACCTGCCCTGTCAAATTCAGTGGCAGCTTTGCTGTTAATTGCAACTCAAGCAGACACAATGTTGAGTGTGATAAAATCCAACAGAAATCTTTAAAACTCCCTAGATTACCTCCAGTGCTGCAGTTAATTTTTTTGTCCGTGACTTCTCTACGAAACCAGATATATCTCATGCAATTCAAGAAGGCTTAGTGCCTTGACCTAAGTGCTAAGGCATTGCATGATATGCCTGCCAGATACCACAGGCCCCTGCTGCAGACAGGTAATTGGGTCACCACTTGTGAACTTTTGACACACACAGACTTATGGCCTGATAGCACAGATGCCCTCAAGCAAGTAAAGCAATTCACCTATCACCATGAATCTAACGATTCTGAACTCCAGTCATTTAGAATAAGGTGGCTTCAATCCTCTCCATTTCAATCCTACCTGAAGGCACAGAACTTGTCTGTGTGGATGTCTTCCAGGAGATGCCCAAAAGAGCTGGCAGCAGTGCTGTGCTGGTGTGGCACCATGCAGGGACACTCGCTGGGTGCTGTGCAGACATGTGTTCAATGCCCACTTTGGGACCCTCCACAGGGGCCAATGGTGTCCTTTAGTGCTTTAACTTCATGGCAGGAGGTGTATGTGTGTATCTCTGTGCCACAGCAAGCCCCTAGAAACAATGCTGGACTGTAACACAGCAGCATGGCTAAGGACTGGGCCTGGCAATGCTGATGTTTCAGGCTTGTGTGAGACAAGAGGTGTCCTAAAAATGCCTCCGCTCATCTTTCATAAATGGAAAATGCAGGGTTTGGTCAGCTCACCTCCCTCTGTCCCTGCTGTGTTTGTGCATTCTGCATATTTTTTCCTCATAATACATCTCAAGACACTTTCCCATCAGCTCATGCTGGTATGTCACTCTCCAGTGGGTGAGCTCAGTATGACTAGGAAACACTGAAGGAAAATGAGATGCAGATGTGGTAACTGCATTAATATTCCACTTCAATGCCATTGCTGTTGGGAAGCTCAGGCTGTTAATTTGACTTTGCTCCTCCACAGAGCGTGCATACATCAAAGTGTCAATCTTATCTGCCTTTTGTTTCAGCCCACCTGCCTCCATGGAGCAGCTTGTTCAATGTACTTGCATTGTCCCTGGTCATTCTCCATGGGTGCAGCACATCTGGCGGGGACCACAGGGGACACTGGAACCTGAGAGGGGCTTGGATCTGTGGTTCAGTTATGTCATGTCTGAGTGGTGCTTGTTTGTGTATTTTCAGAAAACCCAGAGAAAAAAAGGTTTTCCCCCATAAATTAATAGTGACCTCAAAGCTCCCATGGTGGAAAAACTGCTATGTGATGCAATGCCAGTAAAATAAAAGCAACTGCAGCTTCATAGAAAAAGCAGTGATAGAAATTCTGATTAATTGCTCTGTTTTCTGGGGTTTCAGTAAAAATGTCTGCTGATTATTTCTGAAACTTACGATGACTGTCTAAGTGTATAACCCCTTCTTAACATCAATTTGGCAAACAGAAAAGGAAATATATCATACAATATTCCGCTTGTAGGGCCAAGTTCTGTCATTTATCTGCTTGAAAAGCCTCTGTTGACTGCCTTGGGATTTCTCCCTGCAGAATGATGGCAGGACATGATCCAGACCCAATATAAATGTAACGTATGAACCAGTATATCTTCAGATGGAGAAAACGTGTGTGGAATTTCCCTGTGCTATCATGTGCATATTTTATAGGCAACTGCATGCAGTTATTGAAAAGAAGCACAGACGTCTGTGGTTAGACATCAATGACTATTGTGGGAGGGAAAAGAGGGAAACTGGAAGGCTTAGAATTTGTGCTTTATTGGTTTACTGAGAAATACAAGGTGAGAGAAATGAAAACAGTTTAGGATAGAACTGTAAGGAGGGAAATTGGCATTGCTGGCAACACTGATGAAATATAATGTCCTTGCCAGAAGAGTATAAATAATGAGTTTCCTGATAAAAAATGTTGATGAGGCCAGTAGGGGGGAGAGTATGAGGGAAATGTATGCATGTGGAAACTGAGTTTTATTTTGGCAGTGACTGAAAATAACCATGAAGCCTAGTGCTTGTAAACCTGGGAATCCTGAAATTAATAATTTTCAGAGTTAACTGTTGGAGAGTGACAGCCCCATGAGGACCATTTTCTTTTCAGGTCTTGCATATTCTTGCCTATTTTAAGTCCCCAGACTCGCTGCTGGCCACATGACAGCTTGTGAACCAGTAGTTAGCAGAGATAGCAGCCTTCATTTCAACAGCAGCCACGGAGGCTGCAGAAAGTGCTGAGGGCAGCAGGCTGTTTGGTTAAGGGCTCTGCTTTGGGCAGGTTTCACACTGCACACATCTCTGCAGTACCTGATTGATGCCTTCCTTAGGTGTGTTGTATACCAGCACTATCTGTCCTGTGCTGTTCTGTTCTAGCCCTCTCTCCACGGGGAGGAGGATGTACCATATGCTGCTCTGCTTCCTTAGAGCTTCTTGCTTAAGTCTACACAGTGGAATACATAGAAGCTCTGGTGGTCTCTTGTCCAAACTCCTGCTCAGAGCTTCACAGGGAGATCAGGTTTTTCAGAGCCTTGCTCAGGCACATTCTGCATATCTCCAAGGACGGAGATTTCACAACTTCCTTGGGCTTCAGGCCTGCTTCATCAAGTAGGATGATCCTTCTTTATGACTTTAAGTGATTGGTGCTGATCCAGGTTTTAGGCCTTTACAACAGAGGATGCTGCTATTCATTGCCTTTGGGGCAGGTCTGGGCTGCTTGAGTAGAAGCAGATGAAGGAAGATTTTCTTGGCTTGACAGCAAACCTCAGTATCAGCCCCAAGAAACTGGATCTAAAGAGGTTTCCACAAAGGCAAGCCTCAGGCTACCTGGCAGAGAGAAAGAGGATCCTTCAGGGAATAGTTCAGAGCACCTCTGTGAAGCTTCTCTTTTGAAATGCCCTCAAGAAGGTCTGGTCTATCTTCACCAATAAGGGCAGGCATGTAGGAAGATTTGTTTCCCCCTTGCTTCCTATGTGCATCCGCTATGCACAAGCCTTTCTACCATCAGGCCTGGAATTTGCACCCTTTTTTCTCATCTGGATGGAAAACTGAGGAGATCTGAAAAGGCAAAGGGGAGAAAGGTGCTGCTGAAGGGCACTGATTCAACCGCTTGGTTTTGTATACAAGTAATGATATTGCTGATGATTCATCCGCCCTTCAGCTCCTTATCCTGTGCATAGGTTGTGACTGTCCTTCAAGTGACTTGGGAATTTGTTGAGCTAGAGCAGCATTTGTGGTTGACCACTGTTTTTCATCACCTGGGAGCTGGAAAGTCTGGGTCTTATAAAGGATCTCATGGCTCAAGTCCCAAACCAAATCTACTGCCTTTAAACCTGGTGGCTTTCCTCTACAAATACAAATGTATTGGTGGTTAAGAGCTCAAAACAGCCCATTAAATACATCCATACATGTTTAGAGAAAAGCAGACTGGTGATCAGTTAAAGGACTTGCTACTCTGTGCCCCCAGTCCCCATATAGTCAGACCCTGGCAGGTAGCAAAGGAAAAGCATTCTTAGTGGGGGGGCTCCTAAGCTATAGTCTGAACAGCCAAGCAGCATTTACATTAGATAGGGAAAACCAAAACCATTAACTATTGTCTAGACCAAGCACAACTCCATCAATTTTACACCATGGCATGAAAAAAATGCCAGAAGCTTTCTCAGAATTTTGCTTTTATATGCAAGCATGATACTCTGCTTGAGGATTGTCATTGGCCGAGGAGCTGTGTGCTGCAGTGATCTGATGATGTGCTGCCCAGCTGTGGTTCAGACCCCTCCATCCTGGCCAAGCTTCTGGCTGGGAGGATGTTGCAGAAGTGTTTGTTACATCCTCTTTAAATTTCATCTGTGCTTAGTTTTCGTTGCAGATAAGGCTGAACCTCCTAACTATTCATTTTGAAGGAAGAATATAAATAGTGCGCAACTCTTGCTTTGGTCCTTTGCTCCACGTTGGGATTTGATGTTGTAATGAAAACTCACAATGTGCTGCCACTTTATTGGAAAACAATGCAAGTCACTCAAAGCTAATGAGGTACAGGTTACTCCTCAAATTCCCTGCATGCCTTCAGGTTACTGGGTGGCTGGTGAACCTCTCTCAGAGCGATGGCACTCCCCTTGGAATAGAGCTTCCCTTCTGCTGCACTTGCATCCTGGCTTCTCAAGGGAGCAAGGCTCATGGGGTCTTGCGTCACATATGTGTGAAAGTCCCTGACAACATCTTTCAACATTTGGCAGATTTCAATCAAATTCATCAGGAGGATGGAGATCCCAGCAACTTTATGCTCTCTTAACAAGTTTTGTGAAAATAAACAGCCAGGTAAAGAGGAGACAAGTCCTCATTGATATTCCTATTGTGGGAGTGGCTAAAGTATGAGCTTGTATCTCCTTACAGCATCTGGATGGGAGACACAAAGCTCCAGGGTTTTCCCTGGTTTTGGAGCTATTTTTTCATTTCCCCACCCCAAGTCCAGGCGAAGCACTGCATAGCGAGAGGCGGAGCTGGGCTGGTTTCCTGTCTGCAGCAGAGATGGAAATGCTGGAACCTCTGCACTCCGGGCTCAGTCAAGAGACAGCCTATTCCCGGGCCCCTTTGGATCACTGTCCACTGTGGCAAAGGCTGGTGTGTGAAACGTGTGCACGTCTCCTTCTGGCTGCTGGACTTTTTTTACAACGGAGCACAAATGCTTACCCAGAGTCAACTGTCTCTGGCCTACTGTCTGCAGAATCTCTTTTATGAAGTAAATGTTTATGCTTTCAGACTCCTTTTAGGCCTGTATACTCATTCAGCACATGGCTGCAGGATAAATCTGTTCTTGCAGTTAGCAAAGGAGTAAATGCATTCTCCAAAATCCTCAGAGAAGCCATGAGAATTGGAGGGACACCAAACCCAAACATTCTTCTCATTTATGCTGTTAGAGCTGCTGGGAAACTGGATATTTTGCAAAGGAACTGGCTTCCCCACCCCCCACCCCTTCACTGCTCTTTTTTTTTCCTTGAAGTCTGCAGCAATGGAATGAGTGAATTATTTCCTGGGGCAGCTGCTGTGTAACATCCAATACTGTATTCTTTGAGCTCATAAAAATAAGCGCATCAAGAAGAAAAAAGTGGCAAGTTGTTCAGTGTTCCAGAGGATTGGGCGGCTCCAGAGATTTCATGTTTGTTTTCTTGGCATGTGCTAGATATGTCCGTCTTTCAGCTTCTGCAGGCACCACCTGCCCCTTGTTCTTCTTCAAAAATAGATGAAATAAATCTGAGACACAGGGCCTCGAGGGAGTGCCTAGGGAAGGAGTGGAATAGAAAACAGTAGGAAGAGAGAGGCTTGTAACTCTCTTCAAGGGATGGAGATGATAGATTTAAAAAAGCCTTAAATGTCTGAACAGTTGGTGAAAACTGTCAGCCATCACGCCTTACTTGCATACTTACATACCTCTACAGGCAAATTTCCATCCTCGAATTAAAGGAACAGACATAAATGTATGGTCTTGGTTCCTCTTATGGCCCCATTCTTCTCCAAGCCATGTAAGGTGTCATGATCCCGCAGCAATGGCCCAAACTCAGGGCAAACAACTGGCTGTTCAAGATTGCTTTGCTGGTTTGCTCATTAGGATCCCTAATGCAAGCTCTTGGGGTGGAAAATGCCACTTCTTTCCCCTGGAGACAAAGGTTAAGCAGGCACTAGCCCAGGTCTTTGCTGTGGAATCTGAAATATCCGGACTCAGGGGAATGAGAAATCTCTCCCTGGATTCTGCCTGCAAGGCAGGCTGGAGGGAAGGAGAAGGTGTAACCAGACAGCTGGGGAGACCAGCTAAAATGCACAGAAAAGGAAACCAAGGGCTGTGTGAACCGTGCACATCAAAGTTAGCAAGGCATAGGCTCATAAGCTTCCTTTCATCCGAGGCAGCTTCTCAACAGGCTTCCCACCATAAACGCTACCGCAATGTGCCCGTCCAAACCCATAGCAGAGGAAAGGGCAAAGCAGTGTTGGGCTTGAGGGTCGCTTTTAAGGAGCTTGCACCCAAAAGACACCCAGCAGCACTGGGGTCCCACCCATGGTGTTGTCATGAAGCACTGTGGACAGGGGACCCACATGCAGCACCTGCCCAGGGCAGCATCCTTCACCTCCTTCCCTCCCTCTCTGCAAGCAGCCACAGCATCATCTGAGGTGAAGCTTGTGAGTCCACGTTGCTGTGCTGATTCACACTCTCCAAGGATGTGGCCTGTCCTCGCTGCCCTGCTAGCTGGTCTCCAGATCAATTTTATCCTAGGGATTTTGGACACTTGTGCACAAGAAGTGGCTACGTGCTGCAGCTGATTGCACTTCAGAAGAACCCTTGCAGGCCATATTTCTCTGCCCCTTGAAACAGTGGAATGGTCTCCACTATTTCATACCTTTTAATGCAAAAAATCGTTCCCTCCTGCTTCATCTTAGATGTAGGAGTGGCAAAACACACCCTTGGAATATTCTTTAGGCTATTGAGGAGGGAGCAAAATATACATGGATCTCTTTCATCCGTCCTGTGCTGGTTTTTAGGCCTTGATCCACCCTGATATCACTGGGACCTTCTTGGGCATAGAGAAGGCTGAATATGAGACCCCATGAGTGTGTTGAGCAGCAGCAGGGTGTGCTACCCTGTAGTTCTCACAGAGTATTGATTTGGGCCCTCCCCTCCCTGCCGTCTCTCTGTTCATCATCTTCCCATCTGTGAAATGAGACATCTCTTTGCCTTTGGAGAAGGCTCTGAGACACTTGGGGGAGTTTTTTCATTGCTATGTGTTTCTGTTTATGGGATCTTTGAGGTTTAGTGGTGTCAAATGGTATTTAGTGTTGCCCTAGCTATCTGTGGAGATTGGGAAGAATGAGAAGGACATTATTTGAGCTGAAAGAATGCCTGTCTGTGACCTTCTAAGGCCATAGCTCAGAGCACATTAAGAAAATATACAGACAGAAACTTCCTGACCAATGTATTTTCTTCCTTATAACAATATATGTGAAGTGTTTTGAAGAAGGAAAAATACAGTCATGATAAAAGTGATGAAATCAATAAATTAGTATCATATTAACAAAAAACCACTTCATCCACAGAATGAAGGTTTAAACAAACATTAAATAGGAAAGAAAGTTGCCTGGGAGGAAACCAGTGCTGGAATTAACTGTAACCAGATGCAAACTACCATTATCTTTCTGAACAATGTGAATTTATCTCCAGCAACGGTCCAAAGTGCTGCCACTTACTATAATGCTAGGACAATTGTTGGGGAGTCTGCTTTGGCAAGCTATAGGCTTTTTTTTGTTATAAAAGGAAATATTCTTACATTATAGGAGGGATAGGCAATGAGACATACATATTTTTTAAATTATGCAAGTCCTTTCTTCTCTTCATGTGGAATTAACTAAAAAAAGAAAAACAAGGAAATTTTTCTCCTATGCAAAGTCCTGATGAGCCATGTGGAAGAATCCAGAATGTCCTAGTGCCTCACCACAGATCTGCCACTGCTTTACTGCACCACCTTGAACAAGTCACTTACCAACACTGTCCTTTTATCCTCTCTGCAGAAGGGACAAACTATCCTGAAACAGATGTTAGACAGTATGTCAAAAGGGGGATCCAGAATTGACTACAACAAGGAAAGTACCATATTATGACAAGAGGGTGACCTCCTCCAGGATAGAAGTGTTACAGTGATGGTCTGTGTAATGAAGATGAAGTGAAGTAATAAAAAGAGGGAAACCAAAGCCTTACCAAGGACACAGTCTATGAATTTGCATGGACAACTGTCAACTGAGACTGGTTTGAGGATAAAGTCCACTGGTTCAGCATCCTGATAGGCTTCCTAATCATGGTTTGAGTCTCCCTGTGCTATTGAGTTATCCTCCACAAGTAGTCCCATGGACACTGCTACTGTCCCTGGAGCACAGCACCACTCCAGATGTGCTGGGTGGTAAGTCTCCTCCTAAATCAATCTTCAAAACAGGGATAATATGCCAGAGAGCTTTAGTGTATTCACTAAAAGTAATGGTTTTCAAATGCTTCCATAAAGTGGCACAGCTGGAGTTGGAGAAGGCTTTTTATGGCTTTTTGTTTTGCTTTATAAGTAAAGAGCAGGAAGGAATACACACTATGTATGGCTGTGTTTATAGCAGTGCAGAGATCCAGGTGTGTAGATTGAAATCCTGTGTGGAAGTGTGTGAAGCAAACCAAGTATGTCCTTGGGAATTAAAATAAAAATAACCCGTGACCTTTCTCTAATGAGCTGTGTGAAAGGTTGGTAGTGATGGCCAATAGACTGCACTTGTCATAACAGCATCTCATATGTTGTTTCACAGTGGGAGTCACAGCAAGAGCTCACGAGTCCTGATTTCTCCATCCATTTCCAGCATGCCATCCACTCTGTGCCAAGTCCTTTAACTACACTTGTAGCTACAAATTGCTTTATGTGATATACAAGTGCTTACAGTATAGTCAGATCCATTTTCTTTCAGTGTGTAGTTTTTCTCATATGGTTTCCTTTCCCTATCCTGAATTTTTACATGGAGGTGTGCCTGCCATCATGAGCCTTTTATTCATGGAGCAGTTCATTCTGCACTGCCAGAGAGGCTGGAGTTTTAGGAAATATCGTGTGGTTGCCCACTAGCTCCCAGTTCCCAATAAGGGAACAGTGCAAGGTCTGTCCTTGTGTATCTAATTTAGATTAGAGATGAGTCTTTGACCCACTTTTAGATGTCAAGCAAATCACCTCCAGCGTTTCAAGCCAATGTTAAGTGAAGGAAATCCATGCAGTCCTTATGAAGGTAATATACTGGCACAGCATCATTACTAACAGACTTTTACCTAAACTGTCAATGTGTACTTGATTTTCATTCTTGAGAGTAATTTTTTTTTCTCTCCAATGTGGTAGTATTTCGTAACCGTGAGAGCAGTAGTAAATGTGGGGCCTTCTGGCTTTAAAGTAAATGCTTTCCTCAGTGGGAAAATGCCCTCTGGTTCCACAAAGAGCATGCATACCACACTGAAAACCAAAACAAACATTCATCAGATCTTCCTGCAGAAATTTGGGAACTTGGGTTCTCATATTTGTGTGCGTGTCTCTTTGTAAAGACTGATGAGGTTTAGTAGAGAGGAAAATGGCCCGTGTGAGGGAATTTTGCTGTTTGCTCAGGGTGCCTGCGGGAGGGTGTGAGAAGAGGAAGGGAGAGTCTCCAGGCATAAGCATCAAGCCTGACCTTACCCCATGGCACTTGAGGCAGATGGGGTGCTTGTGGTGGGAGCAGAGCAGGGTGGCCGTGCCAGCACCCCCAGTGACAGCAGCAGGCTCGCTGGCAGCAGCGGCAAGCAAAGTGGCTTTAAACAAACTCAGCAAGAAGTTTGTTGGATTAAATGCAGCTCTTTTGCTATGTAAGGGACTGTGGTCCATCCTTGTGCCTCTTTGTTTTTCTTGTGAGTGCTTATTAAGTATATTTGCATTAGTGGCACCTAAATATGTCCAATTCAGAAGGAAGGCAGTGTCATCTTTTGTCAGATGAGCCAGAGGGAATGTGGTGCTTCATGCAAGCTCTACACTCACCCTCAGACTCTGGCACTTCCCTAGCTCTCTCTGATCCCCAAATCCAGTGTGCTTTGCTCCTCCTGAGGTCCTGGGGCTGGTGGGAAAAGGGCCTGTGCCCAGAGAGCCTGGCTATGGAGCTGGCTCCTGCTGGTGTCCTTGGATGCTCAAGGCTGCCTGCCTCTGCTGGTTGGGACCATAGTATGCTGTGGCAAACACAATAATCTATCTAATAAAGCAGAGTTTGTTGGAGAATCAGTATGAATCCATACAGCAAATGTAGCTTTCCTTAAGTTGTCTGAATCCCAGCCTTTGATGTGAGAGTCTCCTTGGTCCCCTCAGAAAAATTTCAGGATTTGGGTTTTCAGCCTGGTGTCCATAGTATGGACCCTGGTGCCACCAAGACCCAACTCCTCTGTGGATGTGCTTTTGGAGCTCCCTGCATGAACCAGCTGTGTTTGACCAACATGGCCCATTTGTTCCTACTCATCCAAATCATAGGATTTCAGTATTTCAGCAGTGGCTGTGTCTAGACAGTCAATTACTCTCTGCTCTCATGTCTCTTAAGAAACTTCAGTGCGAATGTCTTCTTTGACCTTGCATGTATAATTATTTGTCTTGCCTATAAATAATGGATTTCTTTGTTGCTGGTTGGTGCCTGTTCATTAATATTTTGTTACTTTCTTTAGTTTCAAACACACTTAGCATCTTTCCGATCTGCTCTTGCACCAAAGCCTGGTCCTTTGCATGGTTCCTAGCCCTTCTCTCAGATGCTACTTCAAAGTTTTCCATAATGCAATTCTCTTTAACTGTAGATCTTCCAATGATGTGTACTATGACATCATCCTATCTTAGCTTTTTTTTTGTGAAGAATGGGATGGTTGTTTCCCTCCGCTCATGTGTTCAGACTCAGAGAATCTCTTCTTCATTTTCATCATCTCCATATGAAACCCAGGAATCTCAGTTTTGCCCAGTGAGGGAGAAGGAAAGATATGGGGCAAAGTGGGACCAAACCTTGGGGAAGTGCACTTTACATAATACACAGTAATTTCCCAAGGCATTTAGTAGCAAAGCCCCATGCAGGGCAAACCCAAAATGAGCCTGATGAGCGTGTGGAAAGTAAATTCCTAGAAGAGTTGCAATGACAGCGGCTCTGCTTCCCAGGTGATAGCTGGCGGTCACAGTTCTTCAATTTTCCCTTTGGAAAGCCAAGGCAGGTCAGGTTAGCGCTGTGTGTCTCGGGTAACCCCTCGTGTGCTTCTGGGGGCAGGAACAGCACCACGTGAAGCTTGGCAGGGCAGAGCTCCAGCTTTGGTTAAGGCCCCCTCGGGCACTCCTCTAATTGAGATGCTTAGTATGGGTAATTAGTAAGGGCGCTAATTGTCCGTTTTTAAGATCTCATCTTTCTCACAATGCAAATTGACTGGTGGAGAGGAGAAAAGGCACAGGAACTGTCAATACCTCTCTGCAGACAGCTCACTGCACTTAAGGAAATAGTCTTTGAGAAGTGCAGTGAGTTTACTGTAATCTGCCCAAAGGCTCTGTTGCTAAGTCAGCACCTTGTGAAAATGATAGCAAACCACCCTTTTCTCAGGCAGGATAGGAATTCAGTGTGCTTGTGGACAGGAACTACAGCCCTGAGAAGGGTTATAGCTCTCGGATGGGATCAAAAGGCCACAGGAAGGGGGATCAGGGCCGGCAGCTGGGGCCGTGCACTTTCAGATCTCTTGGAAAGATATCTTCGGAAGAGACAAGACCAAGACTGTACTGTCACGATGAAACTCGCTCATGCAGAGTTAGACGTCCTAGCCCCACATTTTCTTTAAGTCCACTGCTCCACCCCGTCTCCCTGCATTTGGAAGAGCTAGGCGACTGCTTAGTAAGCGGCAATAAAGACACCCGAATGCTCAGGTTGCTTTTCCAGGATGAGGGACCCAGGTGTGGTGTGTGCCGTCAGTCCGTGTACGCAGCTGACAACATTCAGGATGGCCCAGGCTCCCCATCCTCTCTGTCCCGGGTGCCTCACCCTTGGCCATGAGCAATCGGTCCCTGCTTGCCTGGGGACACGGGGGCAGCACCGCAGCAGCAGGCACAAAAGGCAGAATTGGGCTGAAGTGTTTGAGGCAGGATGTCACTGGCTCTGCACGCTGTTTACCACAGCGAGCGTGATGCGCCCCAGTGCCTGTAGTGGTTCGTCCCTGCTGCCACCCTCCTCGCACTGCAGAAACCAGGAAATTGGCTCCTTGTGGCTGTTGGTGGGGGTGTTGGAGTGTTCCTCCCGCTGACGGAGTGTTGCAAACCACACAGCTCTCCGCTGCTTCCCTGGGAGTTAAAAGAAGCTGAACTATTTCTCGGTTTTACTGAGATCAGCAGGAGACCGACACACAGAGCATAAGCGATGCCTACCCTGCGATGCCAATGAGTTCAGCAGCAAGGAGAGCTGCGTCAGTGGCAACTGCTAATCATGTACCCCCATGAAGATATGGAATTTCCTCCCACCTGCACCTTGCTGCTTACTTGGGCTCTCCAAAGCTGTTGCTGTTTCTCACAGTGTGTGTGCAGCCCCAATCTTGTAAACTGTCCGGCTTGCAAATACCAACACTAACAACTGTGGGAGCAGTGAATACTCAGTTCTGAATGCTGCTCACTGGGTCCAACGTTCCTGCTCAGGCTGCTGGACCAGCTGGTGGCTGGTTCCCATTTTCTCCAGGGATGGTGGGAATGCATAAAGAATTTATTCCTGCTTCTCCTTATGCTGAGGTATGGGTAGGCTGATCTGGGATGAACAGTGCAACACTCTCTGCTTGACATGAGCTGTGTGAGAGTGTATCCCACTGCCAGACAAATAGTCTGGTATCTTGGGAAATAGTCTTCATTTGGCTCCTGCAGCTGGCTGGCTGGTCTGAAATGCTGATGTTTGCATTGTTACAGGAGGCCCCAGCTGCAGACTACAATTTCCCAAGATTCAGGGTATTTTAGATCTGTGGGTTTGGTTTGGACTCTTGTTGAGAGGCAGTGACCAGTTGTTTTAAGTGGAGAGCTGACTTCACATGATAAATCTGGTTCCTGCAGTTTTGGGCAGTAGCTGAATTCATCCACACATACATACATACACTTTATACACATACATTTGTGTATAAAATACCTAGGTTTCAGAAGTCCTTTGTTCCACAAGCTATGGAATTAAAAACCCCCTTTTTGTTATATGTTTGTGTCCTTGGTGTTCTGCACCTCCACTGAAATATATTTGCTCTACCATATCCCCCATAACTTTCTCCACCATTTAGTATTGTCAGCTCCTTCCTACATCCGTCTCCCTCTAACTTTTGGTTGTCCTCCACCTTATAACTGCTGTCACCTCAGCTCTTTTCCATGTTCCCATGTCCCTGTTCCCAACATCCCTTGGCACCTCTCCTTGACCTATTCCCCTGAGAAATCTGTCTGAAAAGCAGATCAAGGCTAAGCACTTTAACTGGATCAAAATTGTATTTTTACATTTTCTGCAACTGTGGCAGTGTGGATTTTACTTGAAACTAAGCATGATTCTTAAGTCTTTGCAAGGCCATGCACCACCCAGATCCGGTGCTGCACCACTGCAGCAGGGGCAGGGCATCCTTTGCCACATGCAGACCTCACACTGCAGTGCTGGTTTACCATTGAGCTCACTTAAAACCACACTGCCATCACCAGAGAATCTTTCTGCATTTTCCCCGGTTCATGTGCCACAGAGTGCGATGTGAACACTCAGCCACACTGTGTGCTGGAACAGTTTGTCATTCCTGGTGGAAATGTGTGGCTTAGTGGGGCAGTGCACAGGATGGATGAGCAGAGGCAATTCACCCCACAGCTTCAGGAGCCCTTGGTCTGACACCAGGCAGCTGGCAGAAAGGTAGGAGCAGGGGTGAGAGGCAGGATAAGACTATAAGCTTGCAGCAGTGATGCTGTATTAGGTCTGTGTTGGGATGACAACACACTCTTCATTCCAGGAAATGTGGGAATGACAAGTGCTGGGTGCAGTAGGCTAACGTGAGCTTCATTCATGAGCTTCATTCAACATTGTGGGGAGGAGGAGGAAGAGAACAGGAGGTCCCATCCATTCTGGGGCCTGTTCAGTCAGCATAAACTCCTTCCTCAGAGCAGGGGGAGCCACCACACTGTAAATAAGCTACTGCATCCTTTTTAGACCCATGTAGTGCCAGGAGATAGCAGCCCTTCACTGTTAATGCTCTCTTTGTTCCAGAGCAGATTTCATCAGTGCCACTGGATGCTCTTTTCTTTTTCAACAGAAGACACCCTAGTGAACTCAAATCCCTAGAACTTCCATTGAGGAATGGTATCAAATTAAAAGAAAACAAACTAGGGTGAAGAAAAGCCCAGTTATGTCAGTTTGCATCAAGATATGAGGACAGATTTCCAGAAGGTTGTGTGCACAGGGATTGCAGATTGATTTGGTGAGCAAGCCAGTGCTGTCAAAATGGGAGGCAATGGTGTCAAAACTATTGATGACAGGAGCTGTGCTCACACAAGGGAGCAAATCCTTCCTAGTGCAGGTCCAGGTGCCTCAGAAGTGTTCTCAGCCTGTACCTCTTTTCCTCCACCTTGGACCAACTTGTTTTTCCTTTTCTGCTTCTATAAACCGCAGCAAGCTCATCCAAAAACCTGTCATCCCTTTTAACAAAAGAGTGAAATAAACATCCCAGCATCATCCTCGGCAACGTGCCACAGAGAAACTGCTGCAAGATATGACAAGATGAATACTGCCTTTAAACGCGATACGGAGAGGAAACGAATGACATCCACTTGGAAGAAGCAGCACTGAGGCCCTGCAGAGCTGATCCGATGGTGGCAGGATGGAATGCCAGGGTCTCCTCCCTCCCCAGAGGGTTCACTGGTCACACCTAGGGCCCTGTCTTAGCTGTTCCCATCAAACCAGGATGGATTTCTCTAAGCCAGGGCAGATAGCACTGGCAGGGCTCTCCCAGATGATGTGGAGACAACATCAGGAGAGCTGCAGCTGATTTTGTTAAGCTTGCTGAAAAAAAGGCAATACCCAAGGCAAGCTGGTTTTTTATTTTTTAAGAAAAAAGTGGATCTAAACTGAGGCAAGAGGAAAAGGCTAACTTTAAGCTTGCTAAAGAAAACTCCTAAAAGAAAGAGAGCCACTAGGGAAATAAATGCAGTAGCAGGGAATGAGAAGAAAAGATTGTGTGCAGGGCTGTCAGTCTGGTGGTCTTTGAGCCTCCCAAGGGCTGTGCAGGTGCTGTGTGCCCAGCCACTTGGCCTGCAGGAATTGGTGCACAGCTGTACCCACACATCAGCAGCAGGGGACACTTGCTTCTGGAGATGGGTTTAGGAGGGCTCTGACTGCTGAGCTCTCCACTGCATTACTCTGCTTCTGTCTGTTCTGTGCCGTGCAGCTCCTTCTAAGGCAACAGCACAGCTAGTGCAATGCACTGAAATGTTGCCATTTAAAGGTGATCTATGGCTTGTCCTTCTAGTTCTTTGCTTTTAAAGCTTCTCGCTGCCAGGGACCCACCATAAAACACAAAAATGTAGCATGCTCTTCATGGAGAGACTTGAGTTATTTCGACTCAGTGTCTGTAATCTCAAAAGCACATCAGAGAAATGTATAAAGGATGTAGTGTTTGCCCCAGAGATATGATCTAAACATAGATAAAGCATAAGTAAAAAGATGACATAACAGGAGACTAGAAGGAAAGGCACTGAGATGTTGTATCTGGGGTATTGCAGCCTTTGCTAAGTTTATGGAGACTAGTGATGCAATTCTGTGTGTGTGTGCATGTATACACACATGTGCATATGTGTATTTACAACCATTACTTTAGCTCTAATTGCTAAAAATTCATCCCATAAATGATTTGAAGTAAAAAACTCCTTAGTGATGCAGTGATCAAAGGGGATGAAGATGAAAAGAGGATAGAAGTGTAAGATTTTTCCATGGACACCTTGTTTCCCTTCTGAACCTTCCAAATGCTGCTGGGCTCTGTGTACTAAAATTGCAATACTAACATACTCTTACATGTCTTCCAGGAGCTCAACTCCCTGTCTCTACCAGTTTGTTAGAGGGCATCAGTTGTAGTGATGCTAAAAATTCTGCCTGGGACATGTAAATCTTTGGCTTTCCCAATGTGTGTGCTTTGGTTCACTAGCTCAGAGCAAACCTTGGGTAGCTCTGGTAACCATGACTCATTACAAAAATATTCTTGTTGTCTGGAGAATGAGGATAATACTTGGCTATATTTCTGCCAGGAGTTCTGATAATTAATTATTTAATCTTTCTGGAGCACTCACATATTTGGATACCTCTTGATAGAATCACATATTCCCATAGCTGTCAAACCACAATAGCACCTTTTCAGCCCGACTGGCGATGCAGCTAGAGATAGTAAAACATCCCCAATGCCTAAACACACTGAGTGACTGGCTCTTCCTTTATCAAAGTAAACCACAACAGGTTTCACTACTTGAATGAAATAAAGCCTGAAAGGAGATATGAGAAAGAGACAGCGAGGAGATTAATGCAAGTCTTGATGGAAGACTTCCTGGCTGGCTGCTGTTGCCCAGAAAGTCCCTTAGAGAATACAATTAGTGGGTTTCTTGCACACATTAGTAACATTTATTCATCCAATGCCATCCATGTTCTCTGTGCTCACTTCCTCTTGTGGTTGTCCATGCTTTGTGTTCATAGTTTTGTAGCCTGGGCCACCCTTTCATTTGTGTGTGCGCTGATGGGCTCATCTGCAATGTACAGCAAAGATAGAGGAAGGTGGGGGAAGCAGGCAGTACCCAAATGTCACTGCTGTCTGCATGGGTGTTTGGCTGTTGGAAGGCTCATAGCCTGCATGGGAATCTGCAGCTCTCAGAAATCCAGTTTGGTGGCACCGAGGGACATCCCGCGGGCACCGCTGCCACCTGTGCCCAGGCAGCGCATCCAGGCTCGGGTCAGCCGGGTGCTGAAGCAGCCAGCCTGGGTCACTTGCTCAATAATTTCTAGTCTTTGTTAGCAAATGGTGGTGGTGCAGCGTTCCTCCTGGCTGCAAGCCATGGCAGTACAGTGCCACCACAGGTGACCTCCACCTTGTGCTGCCATGCAGTACTTGGAGCAAGGTAGGCTGTTTATTCTCTTAGAACAGGCACAAAATGGCACATCGCAGTACTTTGAAGCAATGCTGGATTTCAGTGCAAGCCAGACTTTGCAAGCTTCAGCAGATCTGAGTTTGATTTAGTATCTCAAATTCAGGCATGGATCTGTTCTGGACCTTAGAACAGTTTCTGTTCCCTGTTTACTCTTTGGATGGATAAGATAAACTGAGATCATTGTGATTTTGCCGCTATAGAGTCACAAAATCTTAAGATTTTCATCCAGACCATGCAGAACAGATGGATAACTTCACATATACTGCAACCCAGCTTTAATCTGTTTATGGTTTTTCAGAATTATAATACAGGTTAACTGAGCTTGCATAAACTCAATACACAAACTCTGCACCTCATCTTGGTTTCTATTACCTATCTTAAAAGTGGGATTTTTTTTTTTAAAGTCACATTGAAGTAGAGCTTCAATTACATCCTGTTAATAACTAATAATTTAATTGCTATTTAGTGCAAGACCCCACCCCACCAAGGATTGGCATTTAAAGGATTATGCCTGCGGGGGTGAGGGCAGTTTGGTTTCAGAGTTATATCTCCTTGGTGTGACTGATCCTGATGGATTGTGAACAAAATTGTATTGTGAAATACATGTCCTTATTGGAATTGCTGTTAACTTCATAATTGCTCTGTAATTACTAAAGAGAGAGTATCTTACACTTCTGACAGCCAGGTGCAAGTATTGCTTAATCTGTCTCCATTATTGACTTGGCTCAGTTCCTGGGGGTGCTTTCCTATTCTTTTTCAGTTGTGCAATACCAAAACTGACTAAGTGGTGCGTCTGCTGTTTTGTTCCTGCTTTGGAGCTAACAACAGGAGCAAACAGAGGTGAACTTTGAAGCAGCTGAAGAGTCTGGCCGGCCCCGAGCTGCCACTGCTGCAGAGAGCTCCTTTCCTGGCTGGAGGCTGCGCTGCCGGTCCCGCGGGAGGCTCCACGGGAGGCAGTGGGAACGGAGCGTGGCTCAGCCCCATCGCCCCTCCTGCCCTGTAAGCATGGAGCAACACTGCGGCATCTGACAGGCAGCTTTGCCAGCAGCTGAGAAGGCTACCAGCAGGGAGGTCAAGGGTCTTTCTTCTGGAGATCTTCAAGCTGGAATCTAGGTTAGAAAAAGTTTCCTCTCAAACAGTGATTAAGAATTGGACTGAAATGAGATAAACACTGAGTTGTCAGCAGCTTCAGAAGCGATTCCTGCCCTAGGGGAAGTGCCATTCGTCTGTTTTGCTGTATACTGGGTCAGAGCTTATGCTAAAATATTGCAGATTGTCAGCTTTGTCTGTGGCTTTGGGAATATTTCAGTGGCCCTTGCTGCATGCACTGGCATTCTAATGGAGCTTTATGAAAGGGCTTTTTTGGTGTAATCCATCAACAGATAAGGCCAGGGAGAAAGAGGAGAATTCAGTGCCTCTCCCAAGAGAGGCTGCAATGAAGATGCATGCATTAAGCATCCTCCTCTCCCTTTGGTACACCCTGCATAGCAGGGCCTCCAAGGATCTCGTCAAGCACAGTGCTAGCTGAGTGGGTGTCCTGCCTGACAAAAGCTTTTCTTAATAACCCTTTTCACTTACATGCAGAGAATAAAGTTCTTGACTTTATCTTTCTTTTCCCAGGGAAATAAGCGTTTCAGGTATACATGACCGAAAACCAAATACCCCATGGGGTATTGTCAATTTTTATTGACTTTGCAGTAGAGCAGAAATTGATGAAACAGGTTACTACAGATACAACTTGCTTGTTACGCATGTGACAGCCATGCAGAGCTCTGACCTGGCAATAATTTCTCCCAACATCGATGTTATACCTCCGAGACCACCAGCAGTGTCCAGTTCCCAGGCAGCAGGAGCCCGTGGCAGGCTGCAGAACACCCCAGTCCATCCTCAGCCCTGCCCTCTCTCCCTTAACTGGCCCATGAGCCTGCAGGGCTCAGATGCTTTTGTTGGCATGCAGCTCCAAGCAGCTGCCCCTCAGGGGACTGCTTATGCCCAGCACCTTTGCTGCCCACAGCCCAGGCTGCCTTGGCCTCTGTACTGGGCTCATTGCTGGTAACTTTTTGCATCTTAGGCTGACAAACTGGCTTTGTGCACTCCTCTGCCCGGAAGATGGAGGGCCCCTTGGCAAAAATTTCCTCTTTTTGAAGATGTTACAAGTGTATTTCTTTTCAGTCACTGTTTCAAGCTCAGATGATGCTGGCATTGCTTTCTTACGTTCAGTGGACTGAAAGCATATGAAGCATCTGGCTTCCCCTGCCCTTTTTCCAGTTGTCTGCTTGTCCACACAGAATAGAAGTTGTTTTTCCAAGAGCCAAGAGTGCACTTTGTGTTATAATAGGTGAACTTTTCAGCTGCCACAGCTCCCCTTTTCCCATTTCCTCTGTTGTTAGTGTCCCTTTTCTGCTGAAAAACTTTTTAGATGTGAGACACCCAGCAAAATACTGACATTTCAAGAGGTGCTGCAAAAGACAGGGAATTTTTGATTTCAGTAAACAATTTTGTCTTCAAGGCCTCACAGTTGGTGCAGTTCTAGGAAAGACTTTGAACTAGAGAAGGATATGAGCTTTTTTTGCAGTGACTCATACTTTTTATAGATAACCAGTTTCACAGCCTTGGAGGCTGATAAGTCTGTCCACAGAGCAGGTGCAGCAAGCGCCCTGGGGAGGCCTTACTGGGTGCAGGGGAGTTGTGTCAGTGCTGTTGCAGGGAGATATGGTTGTGTGGATGCCCTTGACTTCTCAGCCCAGCTGTTGTGCTTGCTGGGAGTGCTCCCAGGGCTTTAGGATGCACAACCATCTATGTGGGCACAGCAGGAGACTGGAGAGGATGGATGCATGACTTATGATGCAAAGCTGCACTCTTAGAGGGCGCAGGGAAGAGGAAGTCAGTGTGGGGAGTCTTGAGGAGAGACCTGCAGAGAGGCAGCTGCTTCCCATGACATGGCAAAATGAATTCCAGGTACACGATGACGGTGGCCAGAGTGTGTCTGAGTGGGCACTCAGCATCCCTGAGTCCCTGGGTCTGAAGGGAAGCCTGAATGGACTTCACAGACAGCCCACCTTGTTCACAGTCTGTTGTTATTGCTGCTGTACTTTCCTTTCCAAAAAATGTCCTGCTCCTTCTGAGACTTTTGCCAGTAAATGGAAGTTGAGAAGAGATGTAAGTAAGGCATGACTGTGCTTTGTTACATACAGTTACTAAATAGTTACTGGTCCAGCTTGGGGTTAAGGCCTGAATCTAAGTGTGACTTTGCAGTAATTTGCAACAGACTAGCTTTTGGAGCTGCAACACTTTGTTGTCTTTTCCTCTGGCCGTGGCATGTTCCTAAATGTCCTCCCTCCAAATACCATGTCCAGGTGCTTTCTACACATATGCAGAGCAAATGTGATGTTTGTTTTTTCTCCAGGAAGACAGCTTGGACCTTTGGTTCTGTCATCAGTCAGACAAGAGTCAGCTGCTCTAGGGCTGCTGCTATTCCCAGTCTGATCTGGAATATATATTCTCCCAGATGTTTGGTTCTCACTGGAAACAAATTTCACATAGAAGCATTTTGTAAAAAGGTCCTGCCAAAATTTGGTCCCACAGTTGGGCTAAGTGATAGCACAAGGTCTCCTTCTCCCTGGGTGCTGTGTCCTGTGCTCTGTGGCTCTGTGGGGCGTTGTTGGCTCAGCATTACCCAGCGGTGATGCAACTCCTGGTATCACGATGCACCTTGGCCCCAGCAAATATAAAAGGCGTCATCTTGCTTGCCTCAGGATGAGTTACCAGTAGGTAACTCTGTCTTTATAACTTTCTTTATAATGTTTGGAAGCAGTGGCTTGTGTGGAGGTGGGAGGATGGCACACGTTTGTCACTGCCTCTCGATTACCTTGAGGCAGGTTAGCCAAGTTGTAGATTAACTGTGCACAAAATCCTGGCAATTACAGAGCCATTATAGATATGCTATTATGTATATCATTGTGTTTATGACTTCATTCTTTCTTAACCTTATTTCTCAAAGACAAATACATTGAATGTGTGGAGTTTTCTCATCCTGGGCTGAGAAAAGACACAGTCTTTGTGTGACCTGCCTTACTTCTAAATGAGATGTACCCTTCTGCCTGCCATGCTTGCTATCTGCTGATCCACCCTGGGTCTCATCAAGATCACTGGCACTGAGAGACCTCAAGGAAATGCCCATCAGAGCTGCTGGAAGGAAAGGGCCTTGTCTGTGCTGCCTTCAAGCACCACGCACTTCCATGCACCCTGTGAGCTCAGCTGAGCGTTGCCTGCCCTGCTGTGGTCACAGGGGCTCAGCTCCACTGAGGCTTGTTGAAACCAAAACACAGCTTGGTATCAGGAAGGAAGGCACAAGAACAGACACTGTCTTGAGACTGCTGCCCACTAACTATGGAGGAAGAAGGGAGTAAACAACTGCTGGGCAGAGGGAGAGCAGGGTGAAGTCCGGATCCCTGCATCCTCCCTACACAAAAGGCAGGCAGGGTGTGGTGTGGGGATCTGCGGGCACACCATGGAGGGATTTAGATTCCCCTTCATCTGTGAGCTGGCAGGCTGTGTGCATGCCATGCACCTTGGCTTGACAAGGGGAATAGCCACCTCTCCTCCCTGCTCTCTGGCTACCATGCCTGCTCCTGAGAGGCCTGGCTTGCTGCAGGCAGTTGGTAGCCTCTGGCCTCACAAGGGGGCCAGGGGTGTGCTGGTGTGTGGGGTCATTCCTCTTGGCTGTCAGGGAAACCAGTGCGCTTCAGCCTGCAGAGCTGCTTCCAGTGCCTTCTTGTGAGCTGGCTGATTTCTCTCTTACTGCACACATTATATTGGCATGGCTGCTGAATGAATGCAGAAAGTGCTGGGAAATGCATGTTGACTTATGGACAGCTGGAGGTTTAGTGTGATTCACAGAAACACCCATAGCTGAGAAAATACTCATAAAAGCAACCAGCCACTTACTCTAGCTTAACACTTCCACTTCTGGCTGGGACAAGGAAGTGCCAGCTCCTCAGGAAAGCAAGTGGGCAGGCTCACTCAGGTGTGTCTGAACTGTGGGAGGAATTTGCCTTGAAAGCATTTCTGATTCAGCCTCCTAAACCCAGTCCCTCAGCCCTTGTGCTGGCCCAGGTCAAACGTATCAATGACATCAGGCAAGGGACTTTTGGCACGCTTGGGAGAGTAGTAAGAACAAAAGGGGAAAGACAAATCCAGACCCAGATTTTGCAACACTTTTGAAAAACCCCACCAAACCCCAGAGCCAAACATGGCTAAGCTGGGGAATACCATGAGCACAGTTTGTCTCTTGGGCCTGTCTCCTATGCTCCTTTTCTCTCCATACTGAGCTTGCAAACAGAAAATAAACTCAATGTCGTTGACTTCAGCAAGTCTCTGTGCATGTGGCAACAGTTCCATGAGCATCAGCAGGACTGCAGTGCCCAGGAAAAGTGGCTCTGGGATAGGCTGAGGCTGGGAGGCACTACTGAGCCCTAGGCAGGGTAACCTGTCTGCCTTTAGTGCCAAGCTCAACCCGTGGCTGCCCATTAGAGTGGTAGACAGGGTAGGGCAAGGGGGGGCTTCAGAAAGAAATCACTTTTTGGGAAATCCTCCATCCTTCTCCCTGGTGCTGTCCACTGCAGTAGGAGCAGGCTAGCAGATGTTACACTGACAATAGCCTTCCACAGTTTCAAATTGCCAAGTTCTGCCCTTTCTCCTGTCTCACCTTCAAAAATTTAAAAAAAAAAAAAATCATCTACTTCCTAAAGTTAAGAGATTTTTGGGAGGTGCAGAGTTAACAAGGCGGAATTTTAAATTAAATGGATTCTGACCTTGAAAAAAGCAGAAAATACAGGACTGAACACTGAGTATAGTCCTTCTGTTGCACATCCTCACCTGCATCCCTGCATCAAGGCACCCTGCTGTTAGAAGGAAACACTCCTGCGCAAAGCGTACACTGACACCCTCTCCCTTTGCAAGCAGAATTAATCATACTTATGTGCCATATTCCATTTTAATTTTTATTGCACAGTCCAAGATTAAAGGTTAATGTAGTACATCTCCCCATCTCCACTCCCATTACAATGGAGTGCTTTGAATAACTATTAACTTCTCGGTTAACCGAAAGAAAATTGTTAATCATCTACAAGCTTATGTTGCATAAAAATCGTTCTCTAACTTTCTCCTGACTGTGGGAGAGCCCTTTCCTCAACTCTGACCTTCAACAACACCTGGTACCTGCAGCCTGCAAAGCACAGAAAATCATACTACATGGGCTTATCTGCCAGCCAAGGTCATAAACTGCGTGAATCAGTGGAGTGCAACTTATGTTTCTTGGTGTTGATGTTGATCCAACATCCAATTCTTCTGCCAGCAAAGATACACTTCTCTGGGTCTTCAGAAAGTGCCTAATGAGTTGCTTTGTTTTGTTTTGTTTTGAAATTAGCAAATTAAGGCTACTCTGCGGAGCGCTGGGTGCTGCTGGGACACAGAGGGTGACAGTACAGCCTGTCCTTCCTGCTGCACGAGACGTGCGGCTCAGCAGCAGGGCTAGGGCTGCCCGCCCCAGGGACCAGCTCTCCACTGGGAATCGGCAGTGCAGGGCAGGGGCAAGGCCCTGGAGACTCGGGCATCCCCCCTGCCACAGGAGCCTGTTGGCACCTCAGGTGGGGGGTGGTGGCTTCTGCACCTTTCTGCCTCCGCGAGTAGCTGCTGCAAGTGGCCGAGTTTGGCCGCAGAGGTGCGGCCTCCTTGTTGAGTGATTACATGGAGGAGGCTTGAGTCCAGCCATTTGGGAAATAAATCACCCGCTGTTTGTGAAGTAGGAGGGAAGCACTTGGGACGGTGAAAGATTAGACTGTAAGCCTCACAAAAATCCCCTTCTGGCTGTAAAGATGGGCTGTGGATGTTGTGTTTTTTAGGTCTTTAAATGATTATTTCTGTGCCAGACTTATTAGGCAAGATATTGTTGGGATCTTGGCAAAGAGATAAATACGGCTGCAGGCTCCGCAGTCGCTCCTCTCCACATCTGGTCACTGTCAGGCCTTTAGCTAATAGGCTGAGGTCTGTGTGCTACAGTAAACAGCCTCTGCAGCTGCTAGGGGCTAAATGTAACTATATATTGCTCCAAACACAAACATTTCCACATTAGGCATTGCATGTCCTCCCCCTGCACAGAGCTGCAGCCACTGACCTCGGGAGCCTGCACTGCATCATCTTGCCCCGGCTTCTCCTTGCCCAGCAAATTCCGTCGCTTTTTATGGCTGTGGCTCTTAAAAGTGAGAGCAACAGCCCCTGCTCGGGTCAAGCTGCATGTGGCCAAGAATTGTGCAACCTCCTGCAGATGGGCTCAGTGCTGAACAGCCAGGAGCCTGGCCAGGAGAGACTTGCTGGGGACAGAGGGCAAGGTGGGGAGAAACGGGTGGTGCCAGCATCAGGGAGCTGCCAAGGGAAGGGTTTTGGAGGAAGGCACAGATCTTCTGGGACTTTCTAGATATCTCTGACTGGGTGTCGGCGTCCCCTCCCCACCTCCCCCTGCAAGTTCTGCAGAAAACTGTGAGCTGCTCTTGGCTGGACTTCAGACAAGCTGCCGTGCATGCAAACGTGAAGTTTCTGTGTACAGTGCCCAGCTCCCCCAGTAGTGTCCTTCCTCCCCTCTTCCTCCTCCTCTGTACTTTTCTCTGCTGTCCAAGGCCGGGAGCAATTTGGTCAAGACTGCTTTAAGCAAGTGTTTGCTACACTTGTCTCGTGAGAAAGACAAACATGTCTCATCAGCTGGAGCCTTTGTTCACCCATATGATAAAAATAAAATCCACTTCCATCTAGGTATCTGCAGGAGAGCTCACTCACACATGAGGGAATCTATGGGTGGAGGGGGTTTGGTGTAGCTGTTTTCAGGTCTGGCATGATCCCAAGCTGCTGCAGAGTTCTGTCCTTCAGTGCCTGCTCCAGTGAACTGGATAGATGACAGGGCTCAGGGAGGCTTTGCCCCTGTGCAGCAGTTGTGTGTCTAAAGAAATCTTTCCAGAGAAGGCTGTTCCGAGACCTGGCATCCAACAAAGCAGGTGCATCCCAGGCACCAGCCCTCAGTTTGGAAATGCAGCATGCTGTGCTGACCGGCCCCTGCCTAAATACCTTCTGATTTATATAGTGTTAGCCTATTTACATCAGCCCTCCAGCCTGCTTGTCCACTGCACAGCACCGCTTGGTGCTGCAGGGAAGAAAGACGCCTCTTGCTGTTTGGTTGGAGGCAGGCTGGATCAGCTGGCCAGGTGCACGGCCAATTTCCATCTCCGCTTTGAAGCTGAGAAGTATTTTGAAAAGAATAGAGCCTTTAGCCTTGTAAGTAAAAGCCATTTATCTTAGGATGAAAAAGTGCTGGCATGGAAAAATTCCAATGCTATGAAAGTCTCTTTTCCTGAATGTCTTGGATACTTGCTGGATTAGGTTCACTGGTAAGGAGCTTGGAGTTATGAATGTGTCTTTTACAGAAATGAGCTGCAGAAGGAAAAGGCAAGCACTGGCATGCTTGTAAGTGGGACGGAGTGAGATTCCCTGTGGACCAGACATTTCTGAGATTGCTTTTAGAGAGAGGTACGGTCAGTATTGCTGCAGCGAGTTGAGGTGGTACTAAATCCCCTATTGTAACCATAGCTGTTACTATTTCCCAGGGGTATAGTATCAGCAGAATACCTTACATAAACAAAAGCTAAGCACTGTTGGCTTTGCTCTGCATGGCTGTTTAATAACACTTTGTGCTGCACACAGACAGCGTCAGAGTGTTTCATAGACGCTAAATGAAATTAGCCTCATGATGCTCTGGCGAGGTGGGGATGTGTTATTAGCCCTTTCCCTGGGCTCAGTGTGTGTGTGGTGTAGGATTCCCAGCAGTGTGGGGTGCTCATGCCTGCACTTTCCAGCAGTAAACACCTCGTTGGGATGGGACCTTCTGCAGCCCTTGGTCTGCTCCACCACTCCCTCTCCAGACAGTCTCTGACTCTTGGTTCAATGGTGGGTGTGAGAGGAGGTGGTGGCAAGTGTGCTGCCATGTCACCGCCCTGCTAGGCACAGACTTTCTCCTGGGTCAGAGCAATCTTCCACTCAAAGTCTGCTGGCAGGGACAGAAAATTCAGATCCTCCTTTTGGGAGGAAATGTCTGAAATGTCTGCTACATTTCAGGAATCTATGTCAGCTTGCAGTGGCTGAGGTCCAGGACTTTTCCTACATGGCCACTGTGGGATAGTGGAGATGCTGGAGAGGAGCTCTCTTGCTTGCTTTGTGCATGGCTCTGACCTCTTTGGGTGGAAGATGGGGTCTGCAACAGCTTTGCAATCATCCAGCCCTGCTCACGTGCAGCAGCCCCAGTTTTGTCACAAACACCAGTGCTGGCCCCAGGCTTGTATTGAAGCTACCACTGATGCATTGCTTTAAATAGATCCTAAGCAAACCTCTCTGTTTGTTTTTCTTGACATGGTACTGACTGGTGCTTTCCAAGAAACAAGGAAAAAAAAAAGCTGGATTCACAGTGGTGACTTTGACTCCATCTGGCAAAAGCAAACTGATCTCCTAAAAGAGAAAGGCACAGCCATGAATAGAAAAAGTAAACAGGTCACTGTGAGAAGCAGCCTGTTCTTTTCGACCCAGTGGCTGCCAGTGACAAAATCACACTGGAACTTGCTTAGAAGATCCCCCCACTTTAGGATTTTCTCTGTCACGAGAAAGCCAAAGGTCTTTCCAGACCTTAAATGAGATCTGCATATGGAGTTTAGTATTGGATTTCATATGGTTTGCTGCACTTTACCCTGCTCTGCTAGGTAAATATTTTGCTTCCAAATCATCATTTGCCTTTCTGGTCCCATGGCCTGTGAGGCTGGACCAGACTAGGGAACCATCACTCATTCTGCATGAAACAAACTCCTGTGAACCCTTCAGAACCTTACTAAGAAACTGCTTTGCTGTGTTATTGCCTTCTAGCTGAACGTCCAGCCTGCAGGAGCTGAGAAACCACCCTGCCTGTGCAGCAGTAACACATAGGCCATTGAAAGTGGTCTCCATAACTCAGAGTGGTGGGAAAATGCCATGCTCAGGCTGTGAAAACACTGTGCTGGAGGTAATTATTTTCATGATGGGCAGAGCCAAACCCCATATTGCAACACAGGCTTAAATATGGATGTGCTTGAAGACTTTGTCAGGTCTTGAAGACTTTGACAGGTCTGGATCTAAATTTTGTGACTGGTTCTGTGTTAGTGGCTGTCTGGGCCATGCACTCCTGAAATCCAAACTGTCCACCTTGTAAAGCTCCACCTCTGAAGAGAAGTTGCCAACAGCATTACCTATGCACAGCACATTGGATGGGCTCCTCATTGTGGGGGTGGTGGTGAAAAATGCACTTCAGTTTTATTTTATGGCTATGTTCACACATCTTATTAGGCATACAAGCACTGACAGGGAGAGTTTGGGGTTTTTTTTTCTATGCCAGTTGGTAAGCTGTGGGGAGAGCATGAGCACCTCAGAAAAGCTCTGCCCTACTGGCTCTCCCCTTCCCTGCCTATTGCTAATTAGAGCTCAGCTTAAGCCATGAAGCTTAAGGGCCGCTTCTACAAACTCTCTTATCATGACATGTAACATTGACACCAGTAGGCAGTCTTGGTGTGTATGTAGAAATTCCATCCTCGTCCAAGCTGACTGCTGGCCTTTTGCAACTCTGCTTGAAATTTGGGCTCTTTATAATCTGAACGATAAATCTCAGGTGCTTCCCACTTGGGTTTTTTTTCTGCTGCCTGTAGTGCTCGGAATATATGTTAACAGTCTATTGATGGAAATGATAATTAGGGGATTTGTCATGAGAAATGTGCATGAACTTTTCAAGCTGTCATTCAAAAAAATATTTTTTACAGTCAACTCTCGATTATCTGTGGGTGCATTCTCTGAGCTGCAGATTAGATGTGCCATGTTTAAAAAATGCAGAACCCTTTCAGAGACATTATAAAGTATAATGTATGATGGTTTTTTCTCTTTATTTATAACGTCATGCTGCATCTCAAACTTTTTTTTTCAAAGATAAAGGTATTAAAGAATTACGTTCCCGGGGCCTTATTTACATGTATTTTGTATTATTAGTTTTGCTTTTCTTTCTTTGCCCTCACTACCCCGGATACTGAGAGCGGAACATACCAGCTTATAGCATCTGTGGAGGAGGGCATGTGACATGGTAACCTTTCCCCAGCTGTTTTCTTTTCTTCTGGTGCTGCATAAGAGTTTCTGCAGTGTGATGCTGCACAGCCAGATGGGCTAGAGAGGAAGAGGAAGTGCTCTGCTGTGAAAGAAAAGAAAAAAAGGTCTGTACCTGAAGAAACATGAGTGAATGACAAACAGCTGAAAGAGAAGGGATGTCTTAGAAACCATTTGTCAAGCTGAAGAAGCGTCAACTTGTTAAAAACAGTTAAAAGGATGAATTGACAGATGAAGGCTCAGTGCAAATTCAGCTGCCATCACTTCAAAAGCCCTCACAGCTGAATCAGCAAATTTCTGCTTCCATACATAATGGATGCAGCCAGCGTGCCATTATGATGCCCACAAGAAGACTTGTGTTAAGCTCTTTAAATTAGCTGTTTATGATAGTCACACTCTATAGCTGTAACTCATTTTTTCCTGGGCCTCCTTCTCATCATCATCTCATCTCATCTCATCTCATCTCATCTCATCTCATCTCATCTCATGCCTTTTGTTTTTGCAGCCCTGGGAACAGCTGCCTAAGGAAGGGTTTTGGGAAGGGAGCGGTACTGACTCAGTGCTGCCGTGCCAAGGTTTTCAGCCGTGCCTTCCATGCTGTCGCCGGCCGGTGCGTTGCCTGCTCGTGCCCCGGCTCACGCTGGTGCTGCGCTCCTGCCACGGGCCAGAGCCAGGGTCCAGCAGCGCTGCTGCGCTGACCCGCGGGGAGCCGGCCTGCAGGAGAGTGCAGCTGCAGCACTGGGCACACTCGTACCTGCCCTTCCTTGGCATCCCCTCACTGCCTCTGCTGCAGAAACACCTTTCCTCTGCCACCACCTCCTCTCAAGGGTCATTGTCGCACCAGCCAGGAGCTGCTGCCCTGCCCCTTTCCCACTGGGCTGTGGTCTGGGGTGTCTTCCCCTCCTGGCTGGCTGAGCCCTGTCCATGTCAGTGTTGGGTACAGCTAGTGCTGGAGAAAGACCCAAATTAACCTTACCTAGGCTTTGGCAAACCTTCAGGTCCAGATCCCTGGTTTGGTTATAGAGCTCTCTAAGAATTGAGACCTGTCTTTTTTCAGTGTTTCTTGAAGAGCTTGAAAGTAACTCACGATTTTCACAAAAATCCTGCTGAGTAAAGTATTATTGAATGGTTGTAGACATTAATCCAAAACCTACTGCCCTATGATAGATTTAATCTCCTATTTTTGTGGGTTTTTTTTTTTTTTTGAGCTGAAGGAATGACAAGGAATAAGAAAGAGTAAAAAACAACCAAACACTTTCTCTGCAAAACAAAACAAAACAAAATATATAAAGTTGCACCTTTTTATTCGACTCAGAAGATTTTCTGAAAGCAACTTTTGGCTGATATTTTTTTTTAAACGATTGGCTGAGAAATGTCAACCAGCTCTAGTATCTTATGAAAGATGTTGCACTTAATAAAACTGCAGGCAGGGAGGCAGAAACAATACACCCATTCATCTCCCTTAGCCCCTCGCTCCGTTCCCCTGCCGCTCTGCTTGCTCCCGAGGGTGCGAGCCCTGTCAGGTGATGTGAGCCCTTCCAGTGGCTTCAGTGTGAAGATGTTTTGTAGCCACAGCTGCAGGGCAGCAGCCCGCAGGACATAAGGGAAGCACACATCCCTGCCCGGGGTGCACTGGGAGCTGTGACACCTCCGGTGGATTTGCTGTGTGGAGGCCAGCAAAGCACAGTGGAGCAAGCAGCAGTGCTGGCTAATCCCCATTTCCTTCCACAGGCTTTTTGCTTCCCTCTCTTGACCCTGGGAAGTGTGAAAGCTGTGTTGCTGGTGGAGGAGGGCTGGAGCAGCGGGAGCTCCGTACAGCACCCTTGCAGTGGCAGCAGCAGGGCAAAGCTGCCTCCAGGGGCTTCTCCTCGTTGTCCCTCTCCAGAGGTAGGACCAATGGGGACAGCAAAGTGCTAATGGACTCCGGAGGCATAGGCAGTGTTTCTGTTTGCTGTGCTATTTCGGAAAGTTTTCATAAGGTAAACAAGGGCCTCCTCTCGATTCACTGAGGTCATTAGTGAGCCGTAGGACGGTATTTACATTGCTAAGGTATTTGTACGGGCTCTCTCCCAGACGGCAAGTTCGCCGGGGAGGAGGTGACCTTCAGCGTTTCTTGTTTTGCCCTGTATCTGGCACGCAGGGGGCCTGCCTGTTCGACTGGAGTGCCTGAGTATTGTAACCAAAATAAATCATCCTTACCGTGGCTGCTGAGAATGCTGCAATGGAAACAGAAACAGGCGCCTACTTCGCACTTTGTGAAAATGGCATCGCTGAAGGAGTGAGATGGGAGGTTGGAGGATGAACTCTAGGCAGCTGCAGCCGCCACCTGTCCTGAGCAGGGCTGTCTTTTTTGGGGCCAGCCTCCCAGCTTGGCATGGACAAAACACTGTGCATGACAGGGGAACTGATCTGCTGTCCAAACTAAAGCAAATTACTGCTGGGGAGTATTTCTAATGAAAGAAAAAAGGAGAGAGTGTGGTAATGTTCTGGTTCAGCCTATCACAAATTGGCAAGAGAACCCCCCAACCCTCTGTCTCTTCCCTCCCCGTGCAAATCACAATACACAGTTTTTCCTTTTGGCTTCCTAGTCTGTTTCAATGAGTAGTAGAACCATTTAAGACTGTTGGGTTTTTTTCTGTGGATTTATATGGTTCTCACAGTGCTGAGAGCTGACTGACTGAACTGTCATAGTACTGAAGAAAATGAGCACCTGGAGAATCTACTCAGACCAGCAGTGCTGTGAATACCATAATCATAGGAAAAAACTCTACAGTTTGCGTTGTATAGAGTTGCATTCAAACCCGGCCACTCCATATAAGAGCAGGCCATGAGCTGAAGACTGAATTCTCTGATGCTCAGTAATGTGTAATAATTCTTTCCCTTTGAAGGAGGATTTGTAGGGACCCTGTCCAGCTGTACATTTTCATGAAGCTTATAGCAGCAACTTCCCATCTCAGAGGCCAAAATGTTTCAAAGAGGATTTTCCGGTTGGTGTCAAGGAAAACAGATGTGGGAAAGGTGGGGAGGCGTGCAGGGAAGAAAGGGCTTGTGCTTGAAGCAAAGCCAGGTGAAGAAGGTCCTGCCTCCTACCACAAGCAAGGCACACATGCTGCTGGTAGCTCCATGGCCTGGCATAGGCAGGAGGAGCGTGAGTGACATGGGCATTCAGGCTGTGGGGTGCTTCGCTCTCTGTGGGTATGAGACATCACTCCCTTGCTGCAGGCCCTTCAAACTCCAGGCAAAGGCACTGGCTCCACCACCTAGGAGAGGGAAGTGATGGGCATCCCAGCTGCAGGGGCAGCCAGGGAAAGTTTCTGTCTTGAGCTATCCCATGTGATATCCCTGATGATGCTCTGCACCCTGGCAGAACCAGGCAAAGGGCTTTAAGATGAATTGCTTTAATGCTTCTACATTCCTCCTTCTCTCTCTGTCTCAAAGAGACAAACCTTAGCTTTGAAGCCTTTGAAATTACATCAAAGGATGAGATTTCCAGAAGAGCTTAAGGGAGTTGGGTGCATTTGTCCCATTGATGGTCAAGAGGAGATGGAGAGATGGGTGCTTAATCCTTGGAGGTGCTTTGAAAATTTTGACCTACGTGTACATCCTTGGTGGGGAGGAAGTGAGAAGCAGCTGGCAGCTCCTTGGCTTTGTAAAAGGCAGATCTTGCCTTTTTTTTTCTGAAGATAAAACATGATGGATTTGAAAATTATGTCCAAAACTCAAGTTTGCCATGAAAACTTAAAACTGTTTTTTAAAGACAAAGGATCTAAAAACAGCCTGTGACTTTGCCTGATACAAAAGATGGTATCTGTTGATAACTGAGGTGCTGTTACTTTCTCTGCCTTTGCATCACTGCGGGCATTGTGTAACCCTGCTGGAATACTCTCAACATGGAGGCTGTCACCCGTGCAGGCAGTGCCACTTCTCTGCCTCTCTTGGTGTCATCTTTCAGCAGTACTTTAGTACTGTGTTACTTTTTGAGGAAGGATATTGCCATTCGTTTGCTTTTGCTGGTGAATATCAAACCTGTGTGGTTTAACTCACGACGCCCTGGAGGAGGAAATTGCGGGAGTAGCGTGCACTCTTGGGATCTTCTCACGGCTACCGGGCTGTCTTGGGACCCTGAGCTGCAGGCAGGACTTGCTGGGACACTAAGAGCTGTTTTGGCCAAGCCTGCTCAGAGTGAGGAGCCACCAGGCAAGCTTGGGAGGTCCGGGGCTGCTGCTGTGCCCGTCCTTGGGGCTGGTGGTGACCAAGAGGAGGGGTGGTGGGAGGAGGTTGTGGCTGGGGGCAGTGGCCAAGGGCCAGTGTTGCTGGGCTCTTGCAGAAAGGCAAAGGAAACTGGGCTGCAGCCTTGCTGTTGTGCTATTTTTGTTCAAGGTAATAACAGGAACTCCGCTGTAAATAAAAATAGACGAGTGAAGAATTTCCCGAGTCTGTCTCTGCTCATTTCTTTCCTGATGAGGAATTATCCCACTCCAGAAGAGTAAATTCTTTCTGTCTGCTCCTTGGAAACTGGGACAATAACACTGGAAGCGAAAGAGGAGATTATGGAGTTGTCACGAGGGCAACAGCAACATATTGTACACTGGGTGCCAAAAATGCCTTCTTTGAAGCAAATAATAGCCGTGCTCTGCGGGGCTCACCCTGACAGTGTGAGGGCAGGCAGAGGCAGTCTCTGCTGCTCTCGGTGCCAGCCGCCCTGCCGGGGCTGGGCTGGGTGCGGGCCCTGTCTCCCGCCTGCCCCCAGGGGCCCTGCTGCCGCTCCTGGCTTGGCTCCACCACATCCCTCCCCTCCTGCCTGTCACCCACACTTGGCACCTCACCTTTGGGAGCACATAGCATTCCTGCAACAGCTGATAATCAAAGAAGGTGTGTGGGGGGTGTGACCTTCTTTCCTGATGATATCAAGTGCCTTTTTCGCAAAAGACAAAATTTTGCTGTGAAGTCTGAATTTCTGGGGGCACTTTTTTTCTTACCATATGGTCCAGGGCTCTGAAAGTCTCCCACCCTTAGCCACTGAATACGTCTTTTGGTTAATAATTGCTGCTTCATCATAAAAGTGCATTAACTGCACTATTCCCACAGAGCTAGGGGACTCTGACAAGAATTGGACTAACTGACCTTTGTCACAGTCTTCCTGCCCCTCCAGTGGTGCTACATGGTGCTTGCTTGCTCCTTTTCAAGCGTCCTTCTCATTTGAGGAAATCCCAAGTTACCAGGAAATGCAAAGGCATTTTAGCAGGGGTTCCAGCAGATGCTTTGGGGAACCTGCAGATGTGCTGCAGACCGAAAACGGGATGTGACGGAGTCAGAGGCAGCGTCACACAACCCCAGGTGAAAACTTAACCCTGCCAGAGTGCTCTGTGCAAAATGCATGCTCACGCTTCCCATCCCAGACGAGGTTTGTAGGGAGAGTCAGTGACTCACTAGGGGTGGGAGTCTTGTTAAAGCTGTCATATGGAGGGAGCGTCAGAAGCTCATCCAGTTTCAGATGTTGATTTTTCCATTCTCAGCTATTCATGGCTACAGTAACAAGATGGATAAGCCCACTGTTATTGTCTGTACAGAAAGTGAAGGACAAGTGGCATCTACTTTCAGAAGCAAAGGCAGGAATGTTGTTGGATTTTTCTCCCCCAGATTGTAAGCAGTAAGATAGTGTTTTCAAACCCCTTATTTTTGAGAAGTTTGATTATGCTTTAACTAAAACCAAAATGTCAAAACATAGAAGGCGCTATATCTTCTCTGAAAGTGTGTTACCCCTTTTTATAAAAAACCGTCACCGATATTGATGGATAGATGCTTTGAAGAAAGAAGGGGAGGTTCTTGTTTCTGCCCTCCAATCCCAGCCACCCTATGATCAAACTTCTGATCCAAGTTTACAAAGTTTGAATCTGCAGAGTAAAAGAGAAATGCAAAGCAGCTTGTGAATGGAGAGGTGTGAAACCGAGGGTGTGAAACAGCAGATCTGATCTGCCAGGTTAGCTTTCTCTCTCTACTGAGCTGTAACCCACAAAAGATCAGGCAACTCTTCCATACAGGATTTGAACTTGAGAAGATTTTAAAAAGGGCTATATGAGCTGGATACCCAGAGAAAGAGGGATTTGTGTGCATGTGAAGCCCTGCTAGCAGAGATAACTAGTTCTGCGAGGCTGAATAGAGCCTGAGAAGCCCAAGTTCTGTCCTTACCCATAAATACAGCTTTTGTGGATGGCTGTAGATGTTTGAAGGATGAAGCACACGGATGGTCTCACCCCCTCTCCACCTCCTGCTGTCTACGTGACTGACAGAGTGGATCTGGTGTTAAAGTTCTTTAAGCAAACACGAAGCTCCTCCATGCCTCTTACTTAGGTTGCCTTACTGAAGAGCAGAAGATGATTGAGACTGACAGTAAATGCTGAAGGAGAAAAAGTGGGTGGTGGTTCTAATTTAGGGATGCTCTCTAATTTTACCCTTGCTCTCTAATTTTGCCTCTTTTCTCTCTAATTTAAGGATTCAGTGCACATTGTTTGGCTAAAGCTCAGTGGAATCTATGCAGAATATTGCTGTATTCATCCACTACCTTGCTGAAGCCTGGATTTTCACAGCAGCCTGCTACCAGTGTTGCTGAGGAGCAGGATACTTACTCAGAATTTACTTTCATACTTGTCAAGCATTTCCAGAAAAAAATTATTTGTATTTTAAGATTTTTTTTTTTACTGGAGTTTATGAAAAAATATTTTCAGTTCAAAGCTTAGTCCTCTTCATGTTTGTTCATCATGGCATTAGTCTAGCCAAGTACTTACATCCATGCTTAAGTGTAAATGCATGCCTAATAGAGTTAAAAGGAGCCTCAAGAGTGTCCCTTGCTGCCCTACTGAACAGGCACAGGCAATGTGTAAATGTAGGTGTCTTGCTGAATCAGAGCTAAGTGATAATGTGCTCTCACTAGCTGAGACAGAGCAGTGAACTGCATGTGTTAACAAGGTGAGATTTCAGAGTGGAAATGACATTAGAGGACAGGGAAACCTGTTTTTAATAGCATCCACTACACCTTGACATTGCTGCAAGACGAGAGTCTGAGCTGAAACAGCAGGACTCTGAGACATAACTTGGAAGTGCTCTGGACATTTTGCATCTCTGTTGGCTTTCTGTGTGTGTATGCAGAGGGGAGGATTTCTTCTGTTCTCATGTGTGGAGTCACACACCTTACTTTCTCATGGTAGGACAAATAGGCCATCAAGAAATTAGGACACTTGGCCTCTCTCCTCTATGGGAGGTGCAGTGCAGATTGGCTTCTGAGAACTAGGACAGCGCCTCCAAAAGTAGAACAGCTGGTCACCCTCTTCGTGTGTTTGTTGACTTACAAATGTATCCTTTAAAGCTCAAGATTTAAGAGACATTTTTGGCCTACTTAGGGAGATGTTTTCTGAAAATAAGGACAGATACACTGGAACAAACCCAAACCTCTGCTTTTCTTCTGGAGCACAACTAGCAACTGGAGGATCCACGTGCTGGGCAAATAAACCCAACAGGTGTTCTGTGTCACTTCTTACATATTGAGTGACACCACAGTGACAAATCCGCTCTCCTTGTCGGGGAGGTGTTCACTTTTCAGCAGCAGAACATGGGCAGAAAGACTTGCACTGCAGTGTGAGATGATGCTTCACTTCAGGAAAACTGTTACCAAATCAAACTTGCATACACGTGTATGCTCTATCTATCTATCCACATAAAACATCCATTCCATCAGAAACTGACTTCCATTCAAGTACACAGAAAGCATCCACAGAGGGTTTCATTCTCCTGCATTAATGTCTTTCCCTAAGTGTAATTAGGTCCATAATGTCTACAATCCCATTTGAGTTCTAGCAATGCCAGTGGGATGCCAGCATGTTGTCATGGTCAGCAGAATGTGCCTGGGGACCATGCAGCAGCCTGTGTGGGTAAACAGGAGCAAAGAGTACAAACCAGGTCAGCTGACACGGTTCCTGGAAAGAAGTTGCTGTCCTCACTGGTTGAGAAAAACCCCTCCATGGCTCCTGTAATGATGGCCATTAATATTTCCACCTGGTTGCGACTTGGACTAATCCCACAGGGGCTTCTCACCTTGAGCCAGAGGTTACTCAAAGTCATTGTGCTGCTCTGAAGTCTGGGTTCACTCTCTGAGGACTCATCATTAGTCATGTCAGGTATGAGGCTGAATCTTAATAGTTAGAGAGGAAGGCTAATAGAAAGGGAAGCCTTCCAATTTTTTTTATCCAGTAAGTGTGCTATGGTAATGAATTTGGAGCCTAGTGGCTCCAGTTGGAGTGGGAAGCTTACTGCATTGAGAGCAGGTCTTTAATCCACATAAAGAGGTGTTTCATAAGCCATATGTGATGCCCTGCTTTGAATATTAATACCCAGAGTACTTATTCAGCTCACAGCCATTTCATGGAAATGCCATGCCTCTATGAGGCCAGACAGAGCCCTTGGGTGCTCCAGTTTTGGCTTTTTTTGCAAAGACAGTTTCAGGTTGTTCTGTACTCTTAATTCAAAATTCTCATTCAGCTTAGAGTCTCTGAAACCACTGCATTTATATTACATAATATTAACTGATTTTAGATTTAATGAAAATGTGAAGGAGACTATAGGACAGCAGGCTTGGTCTACTTAGCCAAGTGACCTGTTAGTTATATACTTCATGAAGTTACTTAATCTTCTACAGGGCAGGCTCTTCTAAAATGAAACAACACAGGAGGCAGGATTGTTCTGGCAAGCACTCGTGTTTTTAAAGGCCTTCTGCAAAAGCTGGGGAATGAATATTCACTGTGAACTGAGATGCATTCTAGCTGTGTCAGCCATGCAGTTTTTGTTTTTTATATTTATATCTGTGGGTAGAGCTGGTGTAGCAGTTGCTCCCACCCTTGTGTAGCAGTTGCTCCCACCAAGTGTCATTCATCCAGAGCTGGGGGCACTGCACCTATGGCAGTGGCAGGCTCAAAAGGAAGTGGAGCTCTTAGAAATGGACGTGGACAACCCTGATTGTTTTTAATATTAGCATATGCCTGTGATAATGCCTGGGGAAGATGATTTGGGCTGCTGTGCTGGGCCTCGGTCATACTCCAGCTCAAGCAATCAAGAGTGAAGCCAAGCCAGCTGCTTTGTGGGGGATCCTTCCACAAAGCCAGACCTAGTGAGCAATCAGTGGGTTGTCACTTCTGTGTGTCGATTGTTACAACTGTTTTTCTCTCCCAGCTCTGGAAAGCGAGGATGTAGCACGTATTGCTTTTCTCTGCGGGTGGTTACTGCATCGAAATGTGCTTCCTATTAAAAAGTATCATTGTTGTTTGCTAGCTGTGGCTGCAAAGCACTCCTTGCAGGGCAAGAATCCTGCTCTGAGGCAGGGCACAAACTAATCCTGGTCTTGACACTGATAAAGAAAATAAGTAAGAAATAGTTATGGAAGGGAACATTTGTGTGCAAATCTCAAGGACATGGACCTTGCACACTATGCTCATCAGCAAACCATCTCATCCTCTTTATTTATTCATGCATGAGGCAAGAGGGTCAATGCTTT
The DNA here is from genome assembly GCA_013397155.1 of Irena cyanogastra. Lineage (NCBI taxonomy): Eukaryota > Metazoa > Chordata > Aves > Passeriformes > Irenidae > Irena > Irena cyanogastra. The sequence continues at coordinate 187,441 of VWZV01015127.1, forward strand.
GGACCAAACCCTTCTGGATTTCAGTTGTGTAGCCTGTGATGGAAGTGGTGTACATAGGATCACACAGATCAGGCACCTTCCAGTGACTCTTCCAGGTGACTGGGGAGGGCACAGCCCAAAAGACTTCAGCCTGGGTGGGTAAGTGCTTGCAGAGACGGGGGCCTGGAGCTCGGCATTACTCTGCTGAGCCTGATAAGAAATCCTGCCTGGGCCAAGGACAGCAACATAATAAGATAAGGAGAGACAGGAGTATCCTCTGGGGATTTCTAGGCACACAACATGGTGTGGTGTTGTCCTGGGCATCTTCATTTCCTAAGCAAGAAGAAGTTGTAACTTGCAAAGTACTCTGTGGGGTGAGAAAGCAGAAAAAAAAGAATGAAAATGTCTACTCAAACCATAACTGTCTGCTGATGAATTCAAGGAGCATCAAGCACCATCCTGAATTTTTAAAGCATGTCAGATAACCCAGCTTGAATTTCAACAAGAGGGTAAGTCACTCACAGCAGAGAGGGATGAAAACCTCAGGTGTGCTACAGGCAGAGGGAGTTTCAATGCCCCTACACCCCAGGGAGGCAGATGGGAAGGTGAAGTGGGTGCTGGCTGTCATAACCTGTGGGAGAGCCCTCTCCCCTACCTGCCACTACCTTGGATATGGCTCTCTGCCCCAGCAAGTCCTTTCTCATCACCTGGTGGGTGTATTTCATTTCCTGAGCTCGTCTGGAGATGGACCAGAGTGGTGCTCTCAGGAGGCAAGGAGGTTGTGCAGAGACAAAAAAGAGGCAACAGGGCTTTGAGGGACAGGGAACAGTGGTCAGAGACAGCTGAAAGTCTGCCCTCCCCCTGAGAGGGAGGATCTGACCTGCTGAGGCTGAGAACTGCTGGAAGCTGAACAGCTGTGTTCTTTCTCCCTGTTCGTGTGCTATCAGCTTGAGAAAATAGCCAGAATTGTTTGTCTTGTGACTGTCCCTCATCTGGACATGCAGGGAAAGCTGTATCAGGTGGAGCAGAGATGCTGCCCCCAGATGACTCCCCCTGCCTGCAGTGGGGCCAGTGCCCTTGTGGCTTTGCAGCACCACATGGCATCCAGAAGCTGAGCCTGGCTGGCTGCAGCATGAGCAGAGTGGCCTCTCTTCTCTGTTATACCCAACTGCACAATCTGTTCCCCCTTCCCTGTCTGGGGTTATCTGTCTCTGCGAGCTTTTTCTGGGTTTCGGGGGGTTTGCTCAGCTCTGACCACAAAGAGATGGCTGAAAAGGCTGCTTCTGTGAGGGAGAGAGTGAGCTGCTGGAGGAACTGATGAGCAAGGAGATTGAACTGGGCGTAACAAACAGGTCTAGGATGGTGAAAGGATCACCTCTTCAGTTAAAGAGAATTTGAGGTCTGGGAGCTTATTTAGAGGGTGTGGGACTGGGGCAGGGTGGCAGCAAGCCCAGTCTTTAGGCTGGAAAGGATTTAGGTCTTTCTCTCTTTACTGCTCCAGGGAGTGTGTGCCATGCATGGAGTGGGACCGGCAGTGGGAGCACGGGGCAGGGAGGAGAGAGCATGGCTTTCTAGCAACTCGCCTCTGCCTTTGGGAAGGCAATGGTGGAGCTTCCAGGAAAGCAGCAGCTGTGCTCACAGTGGCTGGGTGGTGAACCAGGAAGTGTCAGGAGCTCATGACAAACAACAAATCCAAGGAGAAGGATTCGTTTTTCAAGACCGAAGTAGGCACAGAAAGTGGCACGAGGGTGATTTATGTACTTAAGCAGGGTTTTGGCATTTGCACCCAGCTTTGTGGTTCATTTCCTCATTCACTTAAATGCATAAAGACTGAACAAATGTTTGGTAAACAGGAACCCAAGGTTTCAGCGATGAAAAGCTTTAACTCTCACCCACAGAGCTGCTTGCAGCATTGGCTTGGAAATGTTTTTGAGAAGACGATGATTTCCTCCTCCCCAGTCTATGATTGGGGTAGCTGCAGCTGTGAGCCCCCACATTGCCTCACGGCTGCACCCCCAGACTGCCAAGGGCTGGAATGAGAGAGAAAAGTGTGTGGTGAGGTGGGGCCCTTTGGGTCAGCCTCCATCGGCGCTGGCAGGGTCAGCTTGGAAACTTGCACAGCTGCTGCCCGGGCTCAGTTTGGGCTGTGAATAACTGGAGAGCTTTCCGTCACCAGGGCTGTCAGTTCAGGTATTTGCAAGCACTTTCTTTGGTGGTTTCTTTTTAGTGTGGTTGCTGGACAGGGAGGACAGGATAGAGAGAGGAACCTTTCATGCTTCGGCTTCTGCAGCATCCGGCGTTTTCATGAAACCACAAAGGATGTTAAAGAAAAAAGAACAAGTGCTCTGTTTATAGGGATTTAGACTGTCAAAACAAAGAGAGGGCTGTGTTGTTCAGTGATCACTCAGAGTGAAGGAGCCAGAAGACACAAGTTCACAGGAGATGGGCTTCCAGGCTGAAGCCCACCCTCCCCTGGCCACAGTTTGCTGCCCCTCACTTGTGCTGCTACAAGGGTTGGCAGAGTTGGCTGACACTTCGTATCCACTGTGCTGCCCAGCAATGCTGTGCATATTAAAAAGTCTCTCAGGATGATGACTCTCAATTTCAGCTGCATGGGAATTTGTCTTGTGCAGGCCTTTTCCACTTGGAGCCCCTTGCAGGACATGTTGGATGCAGAGGAGAAGCATGCAGCACCAGAACGAAGAATGCATGGGAAAAGGAGTTGGGCAATATGTAGTCCACACACTGACATCTGCTGCTGCACTGTTTGAGAGCAAATGTTTGATTCCACCTGTGTTCAGTGCAGACTTTTGTGCAAGCAGAATAGTAGGAAGTAGCACAGAAACAGGTCTGATGGCAGTAGCAGAGAGCCTTCTGCTCCCGAAGGTAGTCTGGATGCATTGCACCAGGACAGTGGCAGTGGGAGGTGGCAGTGGCAGGAAGGGTGATGACAGCCTGTGATTCTTAATCTCTTGTTCATCTCTCCTCAGTGTCCAAGCTGACTGAAATGCAAAATGAAAGCAGTTGTGCAGCATAAATCAGATGTGGGAAGTCCTTTGCATGATCTACACCCAGTGTCACCACCACAGCTCCTGGGCTCTGTGCTGAGGTGGCCAACAGGGTGTGAAGCTGCCCCAGGCTACCACTCACCCACCACTTCAGACCTTGGAGGAACAATTTGCAAACCAAGAGATGGCCTGCCAACGTCCAGAGCCACCCAGTGCTCTTTTGTAGGTATTTGTGGAGAAAGGCATTTTGGAGCGATGCAATATGAATGGCTGCAGTGCCATTGCACACTGAAAGTCTGTGCAGTCAGTCCTGGTGGTGGCTACAGGAGCCTGCCTGCTCCCACACTGGCATGATTCCCAGAAAAGCAGTTGCAACACAAGGGTGAAGCATGAGAGAGGCACAGCTCTGCACAGCCGTGGGTGCCCTGCACCAAGGGGCATCCACACTCTGCCTCCAGCTTGGTGCATCAAAACTTTTCTGTCTGAATTAAAGTTGCTCTGTTTTCCTAGATAAAGAGACCCTTGCCTGCTGCCAAAATTCCTGGTTTCTCCCCGCTGCTGGAGTGTGGTAACTCTTAGGAAAAAGAGCTGCAGGAGGCATGATAAATAAATAAGTTCTCACTCAGATTTTTAGTCACTCAGTGGTCATTGGATACCTCATTTAAGTATATTATTAGCAACCCAGGCATTTCAAACATAAACAGCAAGCAAGATGGTGTGTGTGTGTGTTTGTGTGTGTGTGTGTGCTGCCTCCAGACACTGCTGGCTCATGTCTGATGTGTGGGCTCTGTGCATCCCAAAAGTGTCTCCCAAGCCAGCGGGAAGGGACAGCCAGGAGGGCGTCAGGCAAGAGCCCTCCTTTGCTTTGCAGGGAGGATGAGCACCCACTTCTGGCCTTCCGCAGTGCTCAGCCCCTTCCAGGGCTCAGACTGACCCAAGTCAAAGGGTTTGACCCAAGTCCAGGGTTTGACCCAAGTCAAAGGGTTGGCCACGTGTGCTGCTCTGCTTCAACGCAGCTACGTCCAAATCGTCTCCTATTAACCTGCAAGGAAAATACTGGGCTAAGAATATTTTAGAAGCCCTCGGAAGGGCGAGGGCTGAATCAAATGCTACTGTTTTATTATCCAGTTTTCTTTTAACAAGCTGTCCATTCATGGAGTGCCAGTGAAATTTGGAAGTCCTATTTTTGGGTGTGGAAGAGGCTTCATAACTTCTAGTACTTATGGAACCTGTGAAAGTTATTCATGCTTTGGGTTTATGTAAAAACATTCCCAGAGTCAAGCATGTGGGGATTTTCTGAGGAAAAGGTGTGGAGATACAGTCTAAGTAGTCTCCATGGTTTTCATCATCTTGGTAGAGGAAAAAAATCACATGTTTTACAAGCATATTTTTTCCAAAAAAGGCTTGATTAGGAGTCTCCACATTACATAAGTGACTTAAAGGTGAAGATTCAAGCTAATTAAACCATGCTGTCTGTACAGATACCAATTAATCTAGTCCAAGACTTTTTGGCCCCTTTGTAGTCAGGTATTCTTGCCAGGTGATTTTAGCCAATCAGACGTGAATTCTTTTCAGCACGGATTTTGTGAAAAGTTTGAATTTGTTCCTAGAGGTTTCTGTTGACTCTTATGGAGAGTCATGCCGGTCCACAGTACTCTGTAGAGCTATCAGAGTAAATGTGCTAGTGAGTTTTGGATGTGTATCCCACACAATTGTGTCACCCACGTGCATGACCTGGAAAACACACATAAAGACAGAATCTTTACCTGAGTTTCCCTTACAGTTAAATTTCTTTATTAAATAGCAGACATTCCTGTCCACCAATAGCATATACCAAATCATCAGCTGAAGGAATTCCTAAAAGGCTGTGGAACTGACCAGTTCCAGGTCAATGAGGTCTCTCAGGTTAACAGCAGCATAGGAGGGATAACTCCAAATTCAGCAGCATCATCCCATACTTGCATGCTGGTGAATCCCACCAAGCTAGCCAGTGCTTCCAATAGATTAGTTTTCCAGACCTTCCCATAAACATTTTTCATAGCTAAATTTCTGTGGATCACATCTTTAGTGTTATCTTGAAATATATTTTGATGTCCTTTAAATGTGCTATCACTCAGAGACAACACAAAGTGCCTTCAGACACTAGGCAGAGAGCCAAAACCTGTCCTTGGATGAATATTTGCAATTCCTCTTGACTCCATGTTATCTGAAGGTCAAGTCGGACCCAGACTGAAACATTAAGCCAAAGCCAAAGAAGTTTTTGGAGGACAAAAGTTGTTATCTGTAGTTTCCACTTGCTTTTTTTCTGGTGGTGGGGAGGCAAAATGTGAATAAGAGGAGGCAAAGGGAACATCCCAAATGCATCTCAGAATTCTATGATCCCTTAGTTTCTCGCTGTTACAGTGCAAAGTATTTTGCTTTTACTTTATAATCTGTGCTGAGCTCTTCCATAGCCTTTTCTGCCTGCCAACATTGAGCCCAGCCATGTCTTTGACTGCATGCATAGTTTTTGGTTTTGCTGCTGACTTTTCCTGTTGGGTCCACCTTGCTGGGTGACACTCCTGTGCAAGGACAGGGGTGCTTGCAAGAGGCGTTCAGCTGGGTGCACCTCCTCCCTCCCAGTTTCAGGAAGGCATATCCAAATGTAATCCTACGTGCAAACACCAGTGAGTCAGAGGTGCTAAGTGCTGTCTGCTAAACACCGATGCTGTGCTTGGCCAGCACCTTACGGGGCTCAATCCTTTGCACAGAGATTACAAACTAGAGAGCTGGGGCTGCCCATGGTTCCCCTTGGTGCAAGCCCTGGTGATGTGCCTCTGCCTGGGGTTGTCACAGGGAGAACCTCCCTGCTTGTGTCCCCGTTCATGGCTGGGCTGGCTCCCACACCCCATTGCATGCCAGCTGGGGAGGGCTTCTCTCACCAGGGAAACACCTCCCTGCCCATTGCTGGCCTGGGGCCACCAGCATGTTCCTCAGCGGTTTCGAAGTCATCTCCAAATGGCAGTGACTCCTCTGAAGCCCACTAAATGAATTTGCTCTTTACAGATAACTGGTTAGCATTGGGACCTAGAACATTGCCTTGTGGTTGCTAATAACCTGGGTCAGAAATGAGCTGGTGATTTATTCAGGAAAGGCTTTATATCTGCCTCCTTAAGTGCCTGCCTTGCTGCTTTGCCTCTCTCCCTGATCTCTCTTCCGATCCCCTTACTCTCACATTCTGGGTACTTCCAGCTACCCCTGAATGAGGCATTAATGCAGATAAATATTACTGCAAAGAAGTAATGGCCAAATACTCTCTGCATCATCTATATGCATTGGTTGGGGAGTGATTTTTCATTTCATACATCATTTGCTATTTCAGCATGTGGCAATTCTGCAAAATAAGGAGGAGAATTAGAGAGCCAAAGAGCCCACCCTTTGTTCTTGCTGTTCCCAGCACTTGCAAGCACAGGCACAGGGTGATTGTTGTACATTTTCTGGCCTGAGATGCATTTGGATGAGCTCATGTGAAACTTGTCTGGACCCTGTATTAAGACACTCTGCACAACTTTATCCTTATTTTCTTCCTGTCTTTCTTCCTCTCTCTCTTCTTTTCTGGGCTTTAACACAGCCATGTAGTTTTAATCTCTTGTCATTCCCCAAACCTCCCCTTCGCCGTATTCTGCATTTTTCAGTGTAATTGGTCCCAGCATATAACACACAACTATAATCTCTTTCCCCTAACTCCAATAAGAGCTCATACCCAAGTGAAGTAATCTTTCCCACCTGGGCTGCTCCAGTGGTTTCATATCACTTAATTCTCCCTCATGAGTTGAGGACAAGTTCAAGGTAACATCTGCTCAGCTTTATGTTGGTTGTGTTTGTGCTGGGGGTCCCTCGGTTCCCATTGTCAAGCAAGTGAAAGGAATGGCTTTGCCAGAGTTCCACATTTTCTAGGAGCATTTTCTGGAAGATAACCAGCTCTGCTGGGCTCACCCTGCTATTAGAAGCCCCATTAAAATCAAGGATGTATGTTCAGTGGATTTATTCTTCTGGACCGCTGTGCTTGTTCCACCTTCCTATTTTCCCCTTGAGTTTCTTTGTGAATTCGTTTCCCGCCTGCTCTGTCCTCGTTGCTGGTGGCACCGGGCTGTGGGACAGGAGCTGAGCCACCTGCCCTTGGCAAGCCGCAGGCTTTGGTGGCCTTGCACCTTGCTGTGGTCCTGCAGCTGGCAGTGTTGGCCTGTCAGCCACGCTGCTGAGTCTTGTTTCAAGTCCTCTGCTGGAAAGAGCCACCAGATTTGCTGTGTGGGGACTGCTCCTCAAAGGCGTAGTACACCCTCACACAGTGCTCTGCTGGCAATGCTCTGCGACAGTCCCCGCAAAAGCTGTGGGCAGCAAGGCTCTCCTGCAAAGCATTTCAGGGGCCTGTTGATCCTGGGGATGTATCTGAAGGTCATCTCCTCTGCCATATTGCAAGTGTGGTGGGAGCTAAGGGGTGTCTTTCTGAAGATCTCTCCTGCTCATGGACTCACATGCCATGCAGAGCTCATTCATCTCTGCAGTGTGCCACCAAATGCCTTGAAGTGAGCCATCATTTCATTTTCAGCGACTTCCTAATGTGTTTGTTCCTTTTCTTCTCCAAGCAACAGCAGAGGCATTGCTGTATTTGGCAAAAGAACAAAGCCTTATTGTTCAAAGCCTGCGCGCTCCAGTATCAGCTGGGACAAACACACCATTGCACTCTTAGACTTCCATCTCAAAAGCCAGCTGGACAAAGAGTGAAAAGGCTCAAAATCACAAGTTAGAAAAGCATTTACCTTTATCTTCTCTCTAAAGGACTCTGTCGAGTACAGTTTTATATCTGCACTTTCTTTCTGTTAGTAATACCTCTCTAGAAACCTGAAAATAGCATCTCTTGCTCTATTGATTTGTCCCTCTGAGCAGCACAGATTTCTCCCCCTCCAATCGACACAGCTCATGATGTAGATTTGCTTATGCAACTCTGTTATCAATGAATGTCGGTGTGGCTCTGGTCACACAGAGTGGGCATGTTATCCTTTTCTTTGCCATTGCCTGGCAGCAACAGTCCTTCCTAGGAGCCTCCTCCACAGGCAGGTGCTGGGGCGATGCTTCAGCTCTTGCACAGCTCAGTGCTAGCCCGGACCCTGGCAGCCAGCAGTGGACGAGCCCCAGGAGGCTGCTGTATCACTGAAACTGCTTTGTGGCCAACCAAAACGTGCAATGCTAGTATAACATATCTCATATCGATACAATGCCCAATTTTCCTGTCATAATTATGCCTGATGAAAAGGGCACCTTTCCTGACATACTTATCTACACCTTAGAAGCGTGAACCCCATGTTGCTTTGCCACAGAGTACCTATGTAACTCTCTCTCCATAAGCCAATATTCTCAGCTTTCAATTATTTTTGCTGGTTTTCCCAGCTCCTCCTGCAGCCTGGCAGCCAGGCTGGTCAGGAGGCACTCAGAAGGAAAGCTTGCACAACAGCGATCAGACAGTTGCTTATCTCTCTGCCCTGGGGTATGTCATGCAGCCCAAAGCCACACTGAGACTTTTTCTGTTGACATGACAAATTGTAAACTCCTGTTCAATTTCCTGTATGCTAACCCTGCAAAGTGTTTCATTGCATTTGGGTCTCCTTCTCCCATAGAGTGTCTTAATTTTGGACTACTTCTTTCCTAGACATATTATTCTGTGTGTCCTTTGAGCTAGGTCATTTTATCCCCATGCCACATATCCTTTTTTGTCCTTTTGTGCTATTTGCCACTCCTGGCTGGTGATTGCATCTCCTCCCCACTGTAGTATCAGTTGCAGTTTTAATAAATGCACTGTCTAATGCTTTTTCTAGATCATTAATGAAGATGGTAAATAAAACTGGAGTTAACACCAGTTTCTAGTAATAACCCTACTGGATGCCTCCCCACAAGCTGACAGTTTTGTCGCTCATCACTATTCATCACCAAGCCTGAACGTCAGTGTCCCCGTGTGAGGTAATTTATATTCATTTAACACCATTCATCACAAAAGTGGAGAAAAACATGGCTAGAAAGGGCCTCAAGAGGCTGATTTCAGAAATATTCCAGAAGCTATCCTTGCTTTTAAACACAGGCAAGGATACAGGTGCCTTGCCAGGCAGGTGGGTTTAGTGTTGGTTAGCCTTCCCCTTTGCCAAGCATCTAACTTTAACCTCTCTCGCAGCAATCCAGGCACTTTGTTTCTTACCACACTCACAGTGGATATTGACAACTGTCTGGAGGACATTTATTCCAGCCTTCTCTGGAAATAGCATTGTCTCTCCCCTGGTTTCCTTCTTTCTGGAGGAAACAATCCCTATGAGTAAATGTTTCTGTCCAATTCCTCTTTTCTAGACCTCTCATCCCACTTCCTTCCAGACTTTTCCTGAACTGAACAAGTACTGTAGCAGCTCTGGGTAAAACTGAGGGCACAGCTGTGTATTTTACAGGCAGAGCTTTTCTCTGAGTGCACTGATATGGTGACTGCCTTCTGTATGACAAATGGCACTTTTTATTCATTTCAGGTTCCTGCATTGCTGCACTGCTCTACACCTGCCTGATCATCTGTCTCTCATTTTGTCCCTGTGCAGCTGACTATACCTACCTCTGTGCACAGCTTTGCTTCTCTCCGTTTTTTCCAGACCTTTTCTCTAACATGCCAGGATGATTTTGGATTCCTCTTTCAGGTCTGGATCCTCTCACCTTGGTGTCATCTACATACCTGATAAGGATGCCCACTATCTCATAATGCAGGGGCTGGACCTCTGTTGAACCTTACTTAACCCTTTCTTGTATTTTTACAAAGACATTTTCTTTCTGAGCATGTTTTTTTCCAACCTGTTTTGCACTCCTTACTTAAGGAAATTTCTCTAAGGCATGTTTCCTTAAATTTACTTCTTGTAACATGAAATGAGATGGTACCAGAGAGGTACCAAAATCAAGATACAAGAAGTATCCTGCTTTGTCTCTATCCACAAGAGCTGTTGCAGGATTAAATTAGGCTGATTTGACATGATTTGCTCCTGGCAAATCAGCACTGGCTGTTCCTCTTCTCCTGGTTGTTTCCTAGGTGCTGATGATTAATTTGTTTAATTATTTGTTCTAGTGCATTTCCAGGAACCGAAATAGAGCTGACTGGCCGTAGCTGCCTCCCTCCTCTTGTTTCCCTTTTCTGCAGCCAGGCAGGGTGCTGCTCTGCGAGGAGCCCCACTCCCCTGTGCTGCTGCTGAGGGTTCATGGAGGCTCCCAATGTGGGCTGACCTTTGTGTGGGGTACTGCTGCAAAGCCATCAGACCTCAGCCTTCCTCAGCCTTCCTCTGACCACCAATCTATGGCCAGAATGCCCCCCTGCTCACCTTCCTGTCCTGTGTTAGTTACATTTCCTTTATGTCTTTTCTCGATTTTATCCACCACAGTGGCCACCACCATGCTGACCTTGGATGTCAGCCCTGAGCTGTCTATATATATCTCAGTTTTTCTGTTTGCTTCCTCCTTCCCTGTGAGACCCTTGAAAACTGGATGACACAGCCAGTTGATCTTTCTCTATATTTCTTAATTTTCATTTTTGCCTCAACGTGACTTAGGTTTGTGCCATTGCAATTTGCTCCTGTAGATAATTCTGATATTCCTGAAAGTCTTGGTCCTTATTTCCCTGAGCTTACCAGTGCTTATCAGTGTGCTGTGTTGCCTGAATATCTGTGGTGTTCAGGACAGCCTCTCAGTGGGGAAATGCAGAAACTCAGACTTTCAGTGAAATGATGAGCTTCACCCACTTCCAACTGGACTTTCCCAAACTGCACAAGACTTCTTGTTTTCGGTAACCTCCTTATCTCTTAGCAAAAGTAAGCACAGTGAGCCAAATTCTGACCTCATTTACACCAGTAAAATCTGGACCTGTGCCAGCAAACTGCTGAAGTTGTTTTGGGCTTACAGTGATGAGAATGAAAGCAGCATCTGCCTCATTAATTCCCCCAATCCACAGAAAGTAAATGATTCCAAGAGGAAATAGCTCCACAGAAGGGAGCCCTGGAAAGAATTAGAGACTGACTTAATGGGATTAAGGGGGAAAAATGCTTAAACAAATTAAAATTGATCCTCTCTTCAAAACATTCAAGGTGCCAAAATAAATACAAACACTGTTTTGGGAAGGAAAAGGTTAAAAAGCTATAAAAACAAAATATCTTTGCCTCTTCTAATGATGTCCTGTAGCAGAATGAGCACAGCCCAGAAAGGGTTGCTGAATCAGCAATACCTACCTGCTTCTTGGTGTTTGTGCATGGAACTCTAAGGATGGAGGCTCATTTCCCACTATACCCATGGGGCTCATTCTGCATTTTCATGTTTGATAAAATACCTCTGGAAACCAGATGGCATTACAAGTAGGGTTGGGTGAACAGGCCTGGCAAAGGAAACCCCTCTCAGATGCCTCACCAACCTGACATCCAGACCCTAGAGCCATGCTCCAGTTGTTGCTTTGGCTTTCTGTTCTGCAGTTAATGACCATCTTTGCACATTCCTTCCTTCACCCATTCCACACTGTGCACTGGAATCAGGTGGGCCAAAAATAAATATGTGCAAAAAGCCTATTCCTGATGTGTTGCTAGATATACTAGAAGCTGCACCCATTTGGCCTGCTTTTGTACAGTGATGGGGAAGGGGAATCATCTTGAGCAACTGGCAAAAGCCAGCATGATTCAGGCAGACAGGTGGCCCTGCATGCTGGCTGGTAGAAGGGCAGGAAGGAGTGCAAGGCTCACACTGCCTGTTAGTAATAGCTGGAGGCAAGCAGGAGCTGTGACCCACACATGCAAACTGTCTTCTTCATCATGTGCCCCGTTCACCCAGGCACCCTGATCCACCTGCCAGAAGAGCTCGGGGAAAACAGTTAGACAATGATCAAAACCTCTGAGTGACATGGACATTTCTTCTCCTTTTAGAGATGAGAGCACACCACTGCCATGGGCAGTCAAGTACACAGGACGTGGACTGTCTACTCTGATGACTTTTGAGGGAGAACAGGACTTCATGCAAAGACCCATACACTGCTAGGTGAGCTCGGCAAAATGAAAGCACGTGGAGGGAATATGTGAGAATGCACAAGGGCCACAAAGCACTCCCTGTGATGGGAGACTACTTCACGTAATTCAGAAATTATAAGGCAACTTGATAACAGTGCTGCAGTGCTTCCATTTAGGAAAAATGTACAATCTGCTAGAAGCAGAGGCAAAACAGATGCAGGGGAGAAAAAGAGGGTCTAGGTGTTATATGAGGGTAACAAACAAACAAACAAAACAAAACAAACCCCCAAAACAAACAAACAAACAAAACCCCAGAAAACAAACAAGCCAAAAAAGCCCCAAAAAACAAAACAAAAAAAACCCACAAAAAGGCTTTTCTAACATCCTAGTATCCTAGTTAACTCTCCAGACCTTTCAGTCTTTATGCCAAGACCAAGTTACATTCTAACAGATGCATGTGCAAATCTTAAAGAAGTTCCAGGCAAGCCTCAGAAATGACTGGGGTGGTACCGTGGCTCTCTTATGCAATAGATTACACTTGATGATCATAATGGTCTCTCCTGACCTTAAGCAATGAATCCCTGACATTCAGCTGTGCTCAAGTATGCCACTTCATTGTACAGCAGTTTTGGATCAAAAATAGCTATTATCAGTGAAAAAACCAGAAAAATTAACAATGTCGTTGCTCCAGCACCCCTTGTGCTCCTTAATTTGTTGTTTCTTTATTTTATGTTGTCCTTAAATTTTTAGTGTGCTGCAGATCTACGTATTGGATATGCACAAGCACATTACAGGGGTAATTATAAGGCAGCTGGAGGGTTTTGGCAGCTGGGAAGGGGATAACAAGCACTCTTGGCTCTTTGAGAGGCAGTGTGGGTTTGTGGGAGAGGGATTTTAGCTGAATGATAAGATTGTCATCAGGGAGAGTCAAAGGGGCTGACAATAGTATTTGCATAATTTTGGAGTTAACCACTTCCAGAAAAGATCAGTTTGCAGCAAAATAGAAGCCATTGTTTACCCTGCAGACTGGTAATCTCTTGAATCTTGCAGGAAAGGGCTTTTTTCAATGCAGCTTTAAACCCTAAGTATAGGGCATTTACAGAGGTTTAAGGCCAAATGCTTCCAGAAAGCCACTGTCACCAGGGCTCGCTGTGTGTGCTGCAGGAGTCTGCCCTGGTGCAGAACCAGGGTCCACATCCACAGCAGTGCACAGCTGAGGGACACCTTGCTTCACTTGCTTCACTTTGCCCCAGTGGATCTAGCTTGGGGTGTTTGTTCTCCTCAAAGCATAGATGCCACTACTCTGCTCCCTGCTTGCCTGTGAAGGCTTCAACCTTGCAGCTAGAGAAGGGTGGTCCACACAGGAACCTGGCTTTAGGGAGAGTATGAGCAAAGCTGGAGCCAGGGAGGCACAGGGAGGCAGGACCAGGACACATAAGGTGCCTCTCACTAGCATTTTAGTTTGGATGAAAGAAACACATCTCTTGGTCAGGCCACATAACTGGTTTGATGATTCATACCATGAAAGAGGATTGCAGCATGCAAGCTGGGCTGGGTGACACTGTGTTGGGAGAGGAGATGCAGGTGTGCACCCGAGGTGTTCCCATCTATGGCTGCTCAGTCACAGGCAAAAGGGACTGACAGCACACCAGCACTGCTGCTGTGCTGCTCTGCTTGCTAAGACTGATAGAGCCCTTACCCTCTGTGGCTGTGTCAGTCAAAATACCCGAATGTCTCTTGTTTCCCAAGATCAGAAGTGGCTAAGTTAATTTATACTTCAGAAGGACTCATCAAAGGAAGTGTCTTGGTTGTGACGTGATCATCAGGAAGGCCAGAGTGTCTAGCCTCTCTTCTGTGACTGACTGAGGATGTGAGGCTGGCTTTCTACTGAGAACCAACTTGTGCCTATCTCTCAAGTTTTCCTGCTTAATATCCCTGCCTTGAACCAAGGTTGTGCTAATTTTCCACTAATGTCTGAGTAACAATATAGGGGAAATATAAAGTGGTGAGGTTATGGAACAGTCCTAGGCTTGGTTGTCAGAAGCCAGAATCACCCTTCACTGTCCCTGGTCAACATTGCCAGAGGTGATTTCCAAGGTGAACCTTGACCTTCACATTAGTAGGACCATTAGCTTCATTATTTTTGCAAAATCCTCTCTAAGATGATCATACATTTCCTTTGCCAAACTTAAAATTCCCCTTTGGTTTTATGAGAATAAACTGTTGTTTGAGTTGGTGAATGCTGTCAAAGACTGACCCTCCCAATCCACGCCAACAATGAGCAAATTAAATCCTAACTTGTATGTTGTTTCTCCATCAGAGAACAAAGTGCTTTGGCAGTCTGGATCACAGGCACAATGTAAATTCAGGATTATTGTTGTTATAGTGAAATGAGCTCCTGGAAAAGTAATTTTGACTTCTCTTTTGAGATTGCCTGTAATGTGGAGCTTTTGATGTCTAATGGCCTGGCACTGTATCTCTTGTAGGTAGAGCCTATAAACAGAAATTTATAATGAATAAGTAAATCATTATTATTATTTTTAGGACCCAAGAACACAAGCTTATACACAAGACACAATGTATATACAGGGCCCAAAGTTGTTAGAAAGAGACTAATAGGTGAGATGTTCTATTTAATCCAGCCTGGACATCTTTTATATAATCACTATCCCATTATAGATGGATGTTCATTCAGCAAGGCAAGGTGTTAGTTTGGATGGTACATCTTCAAATTTTGTGTTGTTGTCAAATCAATGTGAACAAAAATGATATTCTGTATGAACTCCACAAAAGGGCTGGGGATTATGGTTGAGGAAGAGTCAGGACTCCATGAAGGCTCTAGGGGAAACTTCCAGACTTCCAGGACCTGAAGGGAAGCCACAAGAGAGCTGGAGAGGGACTTTTTACAAGGGCATGTAGTGATAGGACATGGGTAACTACTTAATACTGAAAGAGGGCAGGGTTAGATTGGATATTAGGAAGGAATTCTTTACTGTGAGGGTGATGAGGCACTGGAACAAGCTGCACAGAGAAGCTGTGGATACCCTGTCCTTGGAAGTGTTCAAGACCAGATTGGATGGTGTTTCAGGCAACACAGTCTAATTGAAGGTGTCTCTGCCCATTGCAGGAGGTTTGGAACTAAGTGATCTGTAAGTTCCCTTCCAACCCGAACCATTCTGCAATTCTGTGAAATTCAGTTAGCACTTTACATTATTCTCGCAGGCCAGAGGAGATCTCGTGTGCTGTGAAATGCCCTAACTTATATTCCTGATTCCTCCTACATCTGTAAAAGACTTGGGGAAAAAAACATTTAAAAATGGCTTGTTGTTTGTGGTCACTTTTCTGTGCAAAGTCCCAAAAATGGTACTTCTGCCCCTGCTAAGCAGCCCCTGGTTCATGGTAACCTGTCACCAAAAGCCATTCTGGGGCTGGCCAGCTGTGGTTCCTACAGGGACAGAGCCAAAAGAAACCTTCTTCACCTTCCTGCTTGGTCAGGCTCCCCACCTTGTGACTGTGACAGTGTACCATACCCTCACGCTTCTCCTTGTTGTTTTCTGAACCTCTGTGCTCCCCAAACGACTCCAACAGGGATGAGCATATTGCCATGGCAACCAAAATACAGAAGCTGGGCAAGGTTTGTTCCCCTGGCCGTCTCCAGTCTGTGTCTGTGGCATCTCTGGCACTGGTACAGAGAGTGGCTCTGGGAGGGGACCCATATGGGGCTGAGTTTCCTAGCAGGAAGCAGAATGTGCAGTCCTCACGAGGCACCTCTCATTAACTCTCCAGGGTGTACAATAGATGAGAGGATGGAGGGAAGGTTTCTTTCTCTTTCTCCATACGTGGGTCAGCATGGCACAGGTGCTGGCATGCCAGACACAAAGGCTGCGGCCAGCCTCGTGCCTGCCATCAATACTGCAGCACTGGTGGAAAACACAGCTCAAAGGAGAGAGCCAGCACAGGGTTCCAGGAGAGAAGCACGTGCTCTTGCAGGGCAAGTTTCTTAGCCCAGGCTGATGGGGTAGGTTGGGTCTCTCATCTCGTTTGTTTGTTTGCAACATCAGAGACAGTGAAAGGGGCGTCCTCCAGCACCTCTGGAAACCTCTGCAGACCCTTCATCACCAAGGCTTTGCCAGGAGGTTGATATGCCCTCAAAGGACTAAAATCCAGGCTTGAGATATGGCTGGAGCAGCCCTGACCCTCCCCCTCCAGGACCAGCTGCCACTGCACATATGCACATCAGGAGAGAGGAAGTTAGCGGGGAAACATCGTGAAACTTCTGAAGGTGCTAATTAAACAACTTAAACTTATAAACATTTTTAATTGGACTCATTTTTGGTGTCACATACTATCTCTTGATGAGACGAGCTAAAGCTAAAATTAAAGCTGTTTTAATCTCTCTTTCTCTGCTCCTCCTCTCTACCCTGGTTGTCTTTCTGGTTGCAAAGTAGAAAGAAATCACTGAGGCTTATGGGCTTTGCTGAAGACTGCTATTTTTAAGGTGTTATATTTGATTTACTTTAAATCTGACCAAAAATTCTACCTTGGGACCAGACGT
The DNA here is from genome assembly GCA_013397155.1 of Irena cyanogastra. Lineage (NCBI taxonomy): Eukaryota > Metazoa > Chordata > Aves > Passeriformes > Irenidae > Irena > Irena cyanogastra. The sequence continues at coordinate 204,018 of VWZV01015127.1, forward strand.
CCTTTATCAATGTTATAGCTAACTTTCTGCTTTTGCATGTAGATCTTTAAGGAGGAAAGACAAAAACTGGGCTTGTTAGAGATGCTAGCTCACCAATGATGACAGCACCATCCTTTGCCCAGGGATACTGCAGCATACCACAATCTCCTTGTGATAAATGACACGTTATCATCTCTTTTTCTTTCTTTTTTCTTTTTTTTTATTGTTATTAAATGTTTCTTAAATTACAGAAATGGGTTTGTATTGAATTACAAGATCCAAACACCATCAGGTTTTCCTGTGTGCTCTTTTGTCACTGTCATGAGCTAACCAAAACTCTCCAGGCTTTAAGAGAGTGGGGACTGTGATCCAGGCTGTGCAGGTCATACCCTGTTCTGCCCTGGAATTAGCTAAAGACACCACATTTAAACCTGTCTCTTATGAGCCCATTGCTGATTCATATGTGATCTCTACTGTGCAAGACCCATTTTAAATCCAAGGTCTTGAAAGTATTGACTCTCTGTGAGAGCCTTTCTCCAGGGACTCAGGAGGACAGAGATGGAAGGGGCTGAAGATTCCACTATCAGTCTCACCTTTTCTTTCCTTGCCCTGCAAGCGCTCCTTAACGTGGCACTCTGCTGACAGCCGCGATATTTTGGTCAATGCGCACGTACAGAGATCTCTGTTCACCTGCTGAGCAGCCACCAGCCAGGGATGTACAGGTCAGAGAGGATCTACATGGAAGGGTGCTTGAGCATCCCTATTGCTAGCAGCTGGTGCAGGTCAAAGGCTGTGCTCTCCACTGGGCAGCTCCTGCGTTTTGGGAGAGGTGGGAGGAGCAGGCAGAGCTGCCCTAGGACTGCCCCGTGCTCAGGCTTCAGCCTTGCAGCTGAGGTTTGCTACTTTTACCTCCCCACTGATGGGGTCTGTACACTAAACTTCAGAGAGTTTATAACCTGCCCTGCCAAGAGGAGACAGGTATTTCTGGAAGCAGCAACATGTGGTCCTGGCAGCTTCCTCAATTCAGCACTGAGGCTGGGTATTTCACAGCTTGCATAACCCCAATTTGCTTTGGGATTTTTGCTGAGGGGATATGCCAAGGGCTGCACTCTGGAGGTTTTATTTCACTTCCAGGAGGCTGCCTGCCATTTCTATATTATCTCACATGGTCATGGAGCACTGCAGGTAATAGAAACCTTTAGTTTTCATTGATTATTCCCAGCACAGTTTGCTTTGCTAGGCATCCTCATAGGCCACAGAGCCTGCAGCCTCCCAACATGGGTGAGGGGACACATTTCCTTGCTGCAGACAAGTTGGCTTGAAAATTTCCTTGAAGTGGTCCAGCTCTGCAGATAATGAACACTTGGGTGACTTTGACTTGAGTTTACTCCTTACCAACTGCTCATGCCAACCCTGGGCCTCCTGGATTCCCCTGGCCCAGCTGCTGCTCCTGAGAGGGTTTGGTAGCCCATTTATGCCAGGACCTTGCCTCCTTACATCCAGCCATGAACTCCGTTTGCTAATCCTAATCTCTGCCCTGTAGAGAACTGACTTGGATCCCTGACAGTGTGAGCTGGGACCTAGCAAGGCCAGCAAGGAAATTCTGAAGCTCAGATATCTCCATTTCACTTTAAATTTTGGGGGAACTCCTGAAAAGTTCTTTATGGAGATTGCATTTTTGCAGCAGCCTGTTTCCTCTTTCTCTCTCTTTCTTTGCTTTCCCCACCTCTTTGTCTGCTAAATAAAACAACCTACATTTTTGACCTGAATTACTTTATGTGTCCCTGAAGGCATATGCAGCTCCTTGGTCTGCAGGAGGGTTTTCTTCTACAGTGCAGTCAGATACCATCATTAGAGATGACAGTCAAGCTGAATTCCCCCCCACCACCCAGTCTGAACACTGTATTTTCATTTTGCAATACAAACAATAACCTCCTGAATTTCTGTAGCACTGGCTGTCAGGGAGAAGATTGGGCTGCTTTACAAAGAGGCAGGCATCAATCCTGTAGGCAAAACACCTCCCTGTTTCTGCAGGTGAGAACCCGAAACGTAAAAAAATTGCCAGCATCACTTAGCAAGGGCCTGAATCTGCCTGCACCTGGATTTGTGTAAATCAGCACTAACTCCAGTGCTGTTAGCAGACGAACCAGGAGCACACCAAAACCAGGACCTACTCTGAAGATGGCTCCTCCAGCCCCCGCAGCACCTTCCCCTCTGCCCCTCTAGTGCCTCTCTCTGGCAACCAAACTTGCCCAGGCTCCCCGGAGGGCGTCCAAGGACCATGCAGCTCAGAGCAGCAGCAGGAGAATGGGGTGGGGTGTCCTTTCCTTTTTCCCTCACCTCTCTGCTGCTGGAGCTGAGGGAGCAGCTAAACCCCTGCAGAGAGCCTGTGGGTCAGGCCTTAGCAAAGCCCCACACAAAGCACATGTTCCAAGTGGTGAGTTTTTTGAAAGGACAATGGAATTTCTCATTCTAGCTGATTTTAACACTCTTCCTCTAGCATGCATGGCGGACTTGCTGAATTAAACCAGCCATGCTAATTCCTCTTGTTACAGCAGCCCTGCGTAACACACAAAATGCTCAGCTTTAGAGGATGATATTATAAAGAAGGACACTGTAATTTAGTGGCTCATTTAATGTGAACCAGGAGAAATATGAGGCATGCCAATGCCGCACTGGGGCTCTATTTATATCCTTTTTGGTGTGCAGTATGATTTATAATAAAGGATCATTTTTATATAGTATTAGCATGGTAATGGAGCTTACTGGGTTACCATGTCTGAAGTTAGAAAATATTGTATTAGAAGAATCTCTGCAAACGCCATGTAAGAATACCCCTTTCTACAATATTAAATCATGATTCCAAGCTTTTAAAAATAAATATTAATGTACTCTATTTACCTAGGAATCCAGGCTTTTATCGGTGCAGCAGGGGGATCTACCTCTCTGAGCTCAAAAGATTTGTGCAGCCTCACAGGGTTCATTTTGTGGCTCCCAGCCCCACTGCTCAGCACCCTGTGGCACTCTCTGGGTGCACCCACTGGGAGCATCCTCCTCTGCCAGGAGCCCAGGAGGGGGGCAAAACGCAGAGAAAGCAGAAAAGCCATGTTCTTCTGGGGAGCGTGGTATCACAGCTTATAAGAAGTATTTCCTTCCTCTGTTCCCCTGTGCATGAAGCCCTGTGGCCCCCCGCAAGTGTCCCCTGCCTTGGGGATGTTGGTGGGGAGAAGGAAGGATTTACCCCCTTAGAAGTTTTGTGGAAGCCACACAGTAAGTAGTGGAGCCAGGATGAGAGCAGAGCCACTCCTGGCACCTCGCCCTCTGCATGATTCAGAGCTTGTTTCAGAAGCAAGTGGACTGCGTAAAATTTCATTTGTCCATCTAGAAAGCAACGTGTTCTGCTTCCCATTTAAAGCTTGGGAACCTCATGATGATTCAGAGCACATACAGGAATGCACCTCTACACTAATTTTTAGTGCCAGGTACCGTAATGTGTGCCAGTGATTAGTTCTGCCATGCAGGTGGGCAAGGGAACAAAATTTGGTTTAGAAACAAAGAGGCAACTGATCAGCTGGAGGATGCCAGCGAGAAGGAGAGCTTGCACAGGCAGAGCACTGCCTTTGCAAACATCACTTCCACTGGAACTAAAGTGCAAGGTGAGGAGATATGAAAGGTTTTCTTTACAGCATGGAGGTTGCTGGTGTTGCTCAAGCCTTGAGGAAAGACGCTCAGCCCTTCCCCTCATCCCTGCTGGGCAGGGAGGAGCTGCAGGAGGCCGCAGTGCCCCGGTGCCAGAGCCCCTCTGACCAGCTGCACAGCTGAGGCTTGGCTTTTGGGGCACAAGGTGACACTCGGATTCTTTTCAATGCTGGTGGGGCTGACGGCTACGCTGGCCATCCTGACCAACCCGCAGGAAGGGCAGCCACGAGGAAGCCACCTTTGCTGCCTTCATAACACTGCATGCAGCTGGCACCCTCTGCAAGCACATGCTCCCAGTCCATGCTCCCTCCAGGTTCAGGACAAGATGGATGCCACCCTGCAGCCCCCAGCACATGATGTCTTGCTGGAGGGAAGTGCCCCTGCTCCCCATTCTCCCAGCTCTGTGGGGACACAGCCACTGTTGCCAGCCAGGAAGGTGACATGCAGGAGCAGACAAAGCCAGAGCTGACTCTGCTTCCTGCTGAGCCAACCTCAGGGAAATTACCCAGCCACTTTGAATAGAAGTGAATTAAGCATCCTGGCAGTAACTCAGACCATATTTTATTAACTTGGCCAGAACCAAGTAACATTAATTCACCACCCTGAAATTTCTTTTTTTACAGCCATGCTGTAGTATATGAAAATGTGCTGGCAAAATTTTCTCTAGATTACAGCCCTCCAATTAGCAACACTGACACGGTGGGAGGGTTATCCCTTAGACAGGGGCTGAGATGCAGTGTGGAGCCCCACACAGCCCACCCGAGCACCAAGGAAGCAAGTGATGACTTTCCCTGCTGCTTGCTCTGCCACCCTGGGGAAAGCCCTAGTGGCTCATCACTTTTTAACTGCGAGATGCAGGTGCCTGAGAAGCCTTGGTGGTCACAGGGAAACAGTAGGCACTGGCGTCAGCCCACAGAGTGAGCTGCTCTGCAGAGGTGCCTCCCTCCCTGTCTCCCTTGCCTGTGTTGGAAAACAGTTTTTCTTGGCTCAGCAAAAGCTATGTCTCAGTTCTGCAAAACTGGGGGTGCATCTGCTCACACTACTGGGTATGATGTCTCAATGCCCACCCTTGCTTTAGACAAGATGCACTCCAGAAAGAAGACATATAAGAAGAGTCAAAAATCACCTCCTGCACAGGTTTCCCCTTCTGGGCCACCCACAATACTCGGTGGAGTTCAGGACAGGGCTGCAGAGCAGGCCTCCACTCACCAGTGGCTGAGGGCTCCTGCCACTGGCCCCACAGGGGCTGCCAGGGTGGTCAGCACTGCTGGGGAGGTCTAGAAACCCACCAGGATCCCAGGGGGTTTATCTCTGTGTTCTACAGATGGTGCCTTTAAGCTTAGCTCTGGCAAGGAGGTCACCTTTGGTACAAATTAACTTCTTCCCCAGTTTCTGCATTCTTGTGCCCTGTGTAAGCCTACCAAGAAATAAAATTGCCCTGCCTTCTTTATTTATTAGCAATAATAATCCTAATAATACTTCACACATCAGTAGGAGCTTCCATCTGAGGAAATGAATGCACTTTACAGACATTAATGATTCAAGATGCTTAGCCCATCTCTGAGATATGGAGGAAACCCATCCTTTCTTTTTACAAATGGGAAGCTGAAGCAAGCCGTAGCTAACTGACTTAATGCCATGCAGGAAGGCAGCAGTGAGGCAGGGTGAGAGTCCAGTCTCCTTCATTACTGCCTGTGACTGTGGCTGCCTTTCTCTGCATTTCAGCCAACCTCTTCCCCATGCCCACAATGCTGCAGTGGTGCCATCAGAGGAACCGCTGCAGGCTCTTGGGGGCCCTGACCCAACTTGCTCACAGTTCTGTTTTGGGGGCTGTTTGCCTTCCCAGTGCTTCCTTGCTCAAGGTGGGCTGGTCCTTGAGCGGCTGCAGCTGCTTGGTACTGCTCAGACCAGGTTTGCTCCAGTAGCTCCTACATTTTGGGGATGCCCTCTTACTGCAGCGATGTCCTGCACTCCTGAATGTCCTCAGGGCAGGTGGGTAGCCTGTCCAGGGATTTGAGAAGGATGGCCCACCGGGAATGGGTTGGGCATTGTATCCCATCCTGGACAGCATTATCTGGCCTTTCACTGCAGCCTCACCTGCAAACACACTGCGACCATACGGGCTGCTGGGCTGGCTGCAAACACGGCCGCCATTGCCCAGCGACTGTCCCAGTGCCTGAAGGGTGGGCGTGGGGAGAAGAGACGATTATAAATAGTCAGATGAACTCTGGCTCACTGGGCAGTGAACTTTTTTGTATATAGCCTCTTTGTAAAATGAAACTAGCCCGTGCCTCTCAGGGTGGAAAAAGAAAGCGAGCGAGGACCACACCTCTTCTATTATGTGTGTAGATCTGCCCATCAGGGTCTGGCAGCACTTGCATAGTTATATGAAATGCTTGCTATAAACGTGGGACTGCTGGGTGGTTGGTTGTTAACTGTTTAGAGCACAACTTGAAATAATACCATTTGGCCTGAACCAGAGGCTGAAATGGGATTTTCCGCCTTAAGACGCCACCAGATCTGGGTTGTCTGCTTCCCTCTGCTATGCAGAGCTTATAAATAACTGCCTTCTCATCCTCAGAACAGCTTCTTCTTTTTTCAGCTTCTTCTTTTTTTTTTTTTTACACATGAGAAGGAGGGAAAAAAAAAGGCAGGCAGGCAGGCAAGCAATAGTGAAAGTGCCACCATGTTGTTCTATTTTAAACCCTGTTTGCCTGCAGTTTCGGATGCAGGCAGGGGAGGAGACCACTGGGTCAGCCCACTGCCGCCTGCCCGGCCGCCGCGGTGTGCATGTGCCTGTGTGAACTTATTGTTTTATCCTCACGTCACCTTTCAGCCCGTGCCTCCCGCCCCCCTCCCCGTCCCCGAAATCTTTGATTAATAAGTTTGCTTGCTTTTTATACCCACACATGTGGCACATCTGGAGCAAGGCGTGCCTCCGCTTTCTTGTTGGGTTTTTTATCTCCCTCTCTATCTATACGTGCACAATATTTTTTTTTTTTCCTACTTTACTTGCGACTGCCATGGCAACTGTTACATGTTTGGCAAAAAGCTTACGGAGAAGAAAAGGGGCTCAGCGCTCGGCTGGCAGATGTCCAGTGTAATCATGCTGCAGCGCCGAAATGAGGCCTTTGGCCGGCTGCCGAGCTGGGGAGAACAAAGATGTCAGTTCCCCGTGTTGGCGGCGGCGCTTGTTTGGCACCCTTATATGGTTTCCCAGAACTCCTCGCCTTGGCGGCTTTCCATTCCCTTTAGGGCAGCAAACAGGATTAGCACACACAGACTTGTTTTTCTCTTTTCTCCTCCAACTGTTCCAATGACATCATCCCTGCTGCATTCAGCTGCCAGCAGGGTGACTTTGGGGGTGGATTTTTTTTTTTCCCTGTTAAAAAAACCACCACCGCGCACACACCAGCAAGCACGATGATTTAGGTAATGCTTGCACACCTTTCTTGTTAAATTAAAGCCCCCAAAGTGCAGAAATCTCAGGCTAACCAAGCCAGATGCACTGCATTTTTTTTTTCGTTTTTTTTCTTTTCTTTTTTTTTTCTGGTCTCATAATTGAATTCCTGCAAGATAAAAATCTCCTTTTCCTCAGTAGGCTGTAATCAGTGCTCGAAGAGCTGTGGTTTCCAACTGCCCTCATCATGTGCTTCCTTATGAAATTCCACAGAGAAATCTTCTTGGCTTGGGCGCCAATTTAAAGGGCCCTGGAGTGGGATGTAGCCCCTATTGGCCCCCCAAAATCGCAGGGCTGCGACCACCCAGCCTGGGGTGCAAGGGTGCATGGGGGCCCATGGGGCTGCTGTGGAGTAGTGCAGGAGGCAAGCCCTGTCTGCAAAGGAAGGACTTTGCTCAGGAGCGTTTTTAGTTTCTGCTAGCCGTGAGGAGTGGGGACAAAGATATACAGGAGAAACCGCTGGATTTTCTGCCTTCTGGACATCTTCTATCCTGGGCATTTTCCCCTTTCCACCTGGTATCTTTGCCAATCAAATAACAGTCATGTCCCGTTCCCAAGGAAGCCCCAAGGGGTGCCAGCATCTCCCCCCTCCAGGAGGTGGGCAGCCCTTGGTGGGGAGGCCAAGGCCAGCTGGGGCAGCAGGGCTGCCTCCCCACTCCTGCACCTCCTTCCCTCCCGGCAGCATTCCTGTTTTCCTTGGCGCAGGCCACAGGATGTGATGCTTGTTTCCTCCTGTTGATGCAGACGCAGGGAAGGGGCCCAAAGGGGATGGTGGGCTTTGCATGAAGTGTTGCTCAGTGATGGAAAAGCTCTCCAGCTCGAGGCTTGCCGCAGACCACTGGGTGTTAGTCAGCATGGGAAGAGCTGGCCAGTCCAGTTCCTCACTGGGTCGTTCAGTTTTTCCACTGGAGAGGTGGACAGACAGACAGATGGACAGACAAATGTAGACGGCAAAGCGGGGTTGCTAGGAAAGCTTTATGTAAGCGGCTCTCGGCCGGCAGCTGACAGTGCAGCAAGTGTTCAGCTCCCAGAGCTCCACATCAAACCTGGCAGCACATCAAAACCTCTGTTTCATAACCCACTAGAAATAGGATTTTCTAACAGCACCAAGAGGACTCGCCTTGTTGTGCAGGGACCTGGGATTTTACCAGTCGTTAATGGTTAACTCGTCAATGGCCTAAAAATTCTGTAGTGCCCTTCCCCATGATGGAGTACGTGATTTTACCAGGCGCTGCTGCCATGCCACCCTGGTCCACCTGTTGATAACATAACTTTGGAATTAATTAGCAATTAACAGCAACCAAATAATTACAGAATCAGCTGTCAGGAGAGAGGCCATGATGCTATGAGTGACTTTCCCAGGATGGGAACTGCCCTCCACTGGGTGCGTAAGCCTGGCTGTGCAGGGACCAAGGCTGGAGGGGGAGCTTCCCCAGGGAAGCACAGATTTCCAGAGGCAGAGGTTTCATGGGAAGAAGAAGGCACCAAGAAACAAAACTGATGTACATCAATCCTGACACCTTAACCCCCATGCAGTGGTGACCCTCACCTGCCCACTCCAGATGAAGAGGCTGGGCTGTATCTGGTGGGCCCCTCTGGCTCCCTGCTCTGAGGCAGCAAGGCAAGAGTCAGCCATGTTTTGCAGTGCAAGACAAAGCTCTGGAGCGCTTTGCAGAGCAGGGTTGGGGCTTTGGCTGTGGGGAAGGAGCTTGCTGCACTGCTGGAGGGCAGAGAAACCAGAGCACTGCTTGCATTCTCTGCCGAAAACCCCAAGAGCCGTTTGCCTCTCTGCTCCTGGGCATCAAAGGAGATGGTTGTATGCTCCCAGCCAGGCCTCTCCCCATCCTGGCTCCATGCTGAGATGTGCTGATGGCACAGGAAAGGCACTTACGGTTTTTTCAGACATTGAAAAAGCACTGAGTGCATTAGATACATAGATTCATGGAGATGGAAAACACTCAAGTATTCATCTTATTCACTACTCTCTTCTTGCTGATGAAGAGTTATCCCCTCTTGGACATGATCCAGTATTTTGTCCAGCCTTATTTCCAGTGATTCAAGTGATGGGGCTTCCTTTGGGAAACTTCGTCACTGCCTAATGCACTTTGCTGTTAGGAAGTGCATCTTGCCCTGCATTTGGCTTCAGAGTTTGTCTCTAGGCTCTAGGCTTGCTTCCCAGTGTGCCAGCTGCTTGTGGGCTCCTGATTCCTCTAGGCAAACTAGATGTCTTGGACTCACTTCACTATCTCCATAGGTCAGTCTTAATCCTTTAATAATTTACTGCTTTCCTCTTCTTACTACTATCTGCCCCACACTGTCCTGGTTCTGCCATACATGGGCAAAGTGTCTCTGGGTGGAGAAAGCCTCCCTAGTGCTGGGCTGAGGCTCTGTGGGCTATGATGGCACTGGCTGCCCGACAGCTATGTGCTTCTCCAGCTCTGGGCCAGGGAGTGTGAGCTCAGTGGCTGGCACAGGAAAACACAGCTGGAGGGATGTTCTATTTAACACCAACTACTAATGGCCCGAAGGGGTTGTTCTGGCCAAGTAGGACTGCTGAGGCATAGAAACACCCTGGCTACACGGAGCCTTTCCCCTGGCCATGCTCCCTGCAGAGGAGCAGGAGAGAGGTTGAGGTGAAGGAACTTCTTGATGCAACTCTGAAAGGGCAAACAGCCAGGTCGGTTTGAGCAGGGCGTTCTCCATCCTGTCCCTCCAAGGAGCATCACCAGTGCAGTTACAGGATGCCTTATACCCAGCTGGGTGCCTGAGCTGGATGGAGCAAAAACTTCCTGCACGGTCAAAATAGCTGGATCGGCCCAAGTTATATCCCTGAGGGTACCTCATGTAAAGCAGTCTCTTTTCCTTCATCACATCCACAAAACTGGTGTAAGCACCCCTTACCATTCATGGGAGTTACGATCTGCAACTGATTCTCCTGTGATTGTCCTCCCTCTGTTTGGAAAGACAAGGGTGTCCCTGTTCCTCCCCCACCACCTTGGATTGACCCCAGAGGAATACATTTTTGTGGTCATATTCCAAATCCCTTTTTGTCCTCTTACCCATTTCCCTTCTTTTGTGTCCCTGTACTTGCAGCTCCTTGATACGGAGCCAAAGGGGCCATGAGCGCCTCCGCCCTGTGCTCCCAGCCGCAGCAGGAGCGAGTCCCGGTCCCCGGCTCCCCGCTGGCTTCTTGCGTCCCCTCGCACACTGCACCCCCTGCCTCAGGCATTCGTCACAGCGCTCAGCACAGCTTGGCCTGGGTCAGATGCCTGCATTCCTCCTCGCCCTGGGACCCAGCGCTCTTCCTCTCTTTTTGTTTCCTTTTGTTTACGGTACTCAATCCAGCTCTCAGGCCATGCGCAAATGCTCTGCTCTTGGCCAAGTTGAATTCCTTTCAAGGAAGATTGCACAAGAGTTCAGGGCTGGTGCTCGGAGCCAGGCCGGCTGGGCTGGATGTTTTGTTCTCTCGGCCCCGGTCCTGCTGGAGGACCTGCTGGCATGAACTCCCGCCAAAGCGGAGTCAGCAGGATGCTTCACGGGCTGCCTGGCTAGGAGGAGCCAGAGCAGCAGTCCTGTGAGGTCAGGGACAGGCTTTGCAAATTCAGTTAAAAAAAAAAATAAAATAAAAGAGATCAAGTTTGTTTGGGATGTTTTGCTCTTTGTTAAAACTATTCAGAATGATGGTAAACCCAGCTTCCTTCAGGTATAAATATTCTTGTTCCAGTCTCACCCTGGGGGTGGGCAGTAAAAGCTGCACTGGCTGTGGTAGAGGAGCCGAGCTCTGGGTGGTGAGGAAGGGTCTGACAAGCTGAAATAGGAAGGGTCTGACAAGCTCAAAGTCAAAGGGGGGAGGTGGCAGGGGTCCGATGGTGACAGCTGGGGTTGTGTCCAGGAGCCTGAACCCCTTTCCCTTGGCTCAGGGCTGGGGTTCGCAGTCTGGCTGGCCTTTGGTGAGGGAAAGCACTTACTACCCCTTGACTCTCAAGCACAGCTTGTATTTCAAGTGATGTGAAATCCTTGCTCCATGGGTTTAAAAAAGCTGCAGGCGAGTAGTAAAAAAAAAAAAAATCCTTTTTTTTTTTAATGTTTCCTAACTTTTTTTGAAGGCGGGTTTGTTATGTTTGGTTGTTTGGTCTGTCTTTGTTGACCTTGTCAACAAAGATATCAGCAAAGAGATGATATGGGAATACTTGGAAAAATCAGACCTATCTGCACGAGCAGGCTGCAGTAGGGTGGACTCTGTGAGAGTTAGCTGACCTGCTGAGCCTCTGTCAATTATTTTTGAAAAATCAAGGGGAACGTGAAGCTTGAGGGCACACGAGGTTCCTCAGCAGCTTGTGCTGAGATGTTGAAGTGCCTCGGGACACCCATTGCCATCACAACTAAGAAATTTTGTTTACTTTCCTGACACAGGACCTCCCCGCTTTGAAGGAATTTGGAGTGACTTAAAATCCCTTGGCAAATCTCTGTCTTTCTCAGAGGTGGGATTCATCTCAGCTGACTGTAGAAGTGTGAAAGTCACACAATGATCCAAGCTAATCATCCTTTCTCTTCTCTCACAGCATAAGGAGCAACAAGCATATCACACACACACGTACACACACACACATATATATATATATATGTGTGTGTGTTCAGTGGGGCCAATCTCTTCCTGGAAGTGCCCACCTCCTCTGTGGAGCATGATGGGAGCCTGGGAGTTTTGGTTAGCCATAGCTGTCCCCTTTAGAGAAGATGAGCACTAAATGGGATGTTCTTCTCTGCAGAACAGGCTTTTTTTTGGTCCTTTGGAGCTGCAGAGGAGGTGCTCGGTTACTTATGGTGCCTATGAAATGACACACAATTCTTTCTCTGGCTCCTAGGTTCTAGCACAGCTTCTTGGCTGTTGGCAATCTCATCAAAAACCCTGATGGATGCAAAGATGCAGCTCCTGAATTATTCTCACTTCCACCAGTTTCATTTGAGAACGTGGCGATATTCTTCCCATACTTTACAGTTTAACGTAATGCTGATAAATGATATGACAACGATAATTTTTCATTTTATTTAAAGCTGTTTATCATCCATATCTGTTATGGAAAGTCATCAATTATGCAAAAAGCATGAATGTTTAAAAAGCCCCTAAAGTGTCTCTATTTATAGATTGTATGTTGTGTATTCTTTACTCCTTGCTTGTGCACTCACTGGAGAGTCTCCTCCATTAAGTGTCATTTTTGCACAAAGAGCCTGAAAAATGGAACTTGACAGGGGGATCTTAGACAAGCTGGAGGCTTATTGCAAAATGTGACAGAGCCATAAAAATTCCACATTCTTGGGAAAACCCCTCAGTGCTTGAAGCTGGGTCTGAACCACAGGAGCAGTGAACTAGATGGATGCAGCATATCTGGGGTCAAAAAGCCATGCTCTGTGGCTTGCCTGAAGTCACCTTCCACAGCTCTGCCAGGGCCTCTCAGTGAGGGGGAAATAAATGGGTCCTTCATAAACTCTCATTAGCAGAGGGGTCCACACTGTTCACAGCCCAGTGACTTTTCCAGCCTGTGGTCCTTCCTAAAAGGCACAGGAACTGAATCCCAACAACTGGCACATGTGTGGACCTTGCTGCAGAGACTTGTGGCTTGCAAAGGTGTGCTCCTGCTCTGGAGTGAGGGAGCAAGATGGATGAAATGGCTGAGGTGTCATAAGTCAGGCAATACTGCTCATTTCTGAGATTGCACAGCAACCTTTGCTACAGAGGGCCAGATTCTGCTGGCAGACAGTGTCTTTGGAGGCACCTTGCATTAAGACCAGTGTAATTGGCAACTTGTTTTGGCATGTGCATTAAATCATGGGAATGGGGAGCTTTTGCAGCAAGGAACACAGGTCAGGGAGCGAGTATCAAGCAGAGACCCTGTAAAGGAGTTGGAGACGTTGGCATCTTGAATCTCTTCTTTCTTTCCTTTCAAGATGCTGGGGGGACAAAAAGAGTTAAAGTAAGGGAATTAGATCACAAACCCAAATTAACTAAACAGCACCGCCCTGGCCTGATGCTGGTCTCGCACGTGGTGTGCCAGTAAATCCTGAGAAACCCAGCACACATCTGGGTGTTTCTGGGACGGCTCTGTCTATTCAGGCCTGCCAGGGTGTTGGAGGGGGCCCGCAGCTGCCAGAGCACTCAGCAGCGTGCGACAGGAAAGGGAGAGCTTTCTCACACGTCCCACACAAGAGGCTGATTGTGGGGATTGCTGACGGGTGACCTCGCTGTGCCACCGGTGCTGGGGCTGCTGGTTCCTCTGGCACAGGCACCCACCAGGAGACCCTCTGCTCTTGCATTGCAATGCCTGCAGCCTTGTAAGTGTCCTGTATCTGCTGAAGACTCAGGTACTTAAACATCTCCCTGAAGTAATTAGTTGTGTTTTTAAATTACTTACAACCTATGTAGTGCTGTAGGGGATGCGACAAAGGAGGGAGCGTGAAGCCTGCTGAGTGGGAAGTACGGTGGCATCTGCTATTTTTAAACATGCCACACAAGGTCACCTCCACAGTATGCCCACTCCCAGCACCAGTGTCTCCCACCTGCCTGCCCTTCATGGCGCTTGGTGGTCTTTGCCATGAAATCTTTAATTTTCTTTCATTCTTCCTTCCCCCTTGTTGCCATCAAGAGGTACCCTTTACACTGCCATGCACCTTTAAGCCATGTAAGCAATAACACAAGAGAGGACTCGCAGCCATTGTGCCTTTTAGCAGTGCATGAAAGGGCTGGGATCAAAGGCTGGCTACATCCAGCACTAGAAGGGTTGCGGTCACACATTAGTAGGACTTTTTTTTTTTTCCCTTCCAGTTCAAACAGCCACACAAATTTTCCATTTTCAGCTTCTATTTTTTCCCTAGGTTCATGAGATGAAGATGAATGCACTCCGAATCCTGGCTTCTTCTGTGGCAGGCACTGCCTCTCACTGCTTTTGTGAGAAGAACATCCAACCTGGCTGTCACAAAGCTCAGTGTGGCTCTTCTACTCAGGGCTCTGACTGTTGGGCTGGTCTAGAACAGCTCTGCCAGAGAGGGACCTTTTGCTTTACAGTCATGAGCAAATCAATTTCTCTTGTGCCATACAGAGAAATGTTATTGTGTTTTTGTAGCTTTCTCCTGTACCTGGTGATGAAGGGAGAGAGGTTCCCTCAGGCGACTCCCCATGGCACTCGGCATCTCAGTACCTATCTGTGCATGTCAGCATCTCTGTTTTTCACCTCCTCTGCTGAACACACTCTCCAGCACATCCTGGGATCATGCTTGTCTTTCCATAACTGCATCCTATTGTGCCCAAAATAATTAACTACCAGCATGTCCTTTCCCCCTTCAGCCAGTTCCAGATGAGTTCCCAGTTCACAGTGTCAGTTCTCTCTGTTAATCCATAAACTATAACCTTTACATTGGGTACTGTTCGTCGTAATTAGATTTCTATTACAAGATGTTATTTCCTGCAGTTAAACAAGACTTGCCTTACTTAAACAGCCAGCCCCAGGTGATGTTTAGTTGTAACCTTAGTGTTAAAGCTCTGTGCTGGCACACTGTTCTCTCAAAGCCTCCAGTCCACCACACCATAGCCTGCGCTTATCTTGACATGACACGTTAGCAATCATCCGTAGCTCTCTGGCAGCGAGACCCAGATTTGTCCTGCAGGATGTCAGCCCTCTTCCAAGGACCTGCTCTTTTCATGAACAGAAGAATAAAACCAGGGTGGCTCTAAGTCAGGTCACCCCGACGGCAATGTAAAGCACACTACCTGCTCTGGTGCAAGCTGGGGTGGAAAACAAAGGCACAATAGACCAAACAAGGTCATTAAAAACAATTTGATCCGATTACCCATCTAAACCCAGGACCTTTGATGATTTTTATTTTGTGCTGAGAGGGAAGGAAAACAATCTGACACATAATGGAGGGGTGTTGGGTTATGAAAGGTGTCTTCTCTCACACAAAGCAGCAGTAATGCTTCCTAAATCCACCTGTATCTTGGTTGAGTGTTTATTTGCCCTTGCTCCCACCATTGCCATTCCCTGTGGTTAAAAAATGTTGGTATGCAGGAAAAGTTTCCTCTGGCAGTGAGAAGTCTGCGGCCACCCCCCTGCCTGAGCCCAGTGGCTGTTTTGATGCCACAAGAGCATGACAGTAAGAGAAATGCCTGGGGAAGTGAATCAATAGCGACAGGCTGGCCAGCTGCAGGGTGAGGATGGGGTAAATTGCTGGAAGAAACTTTCCCAGCCACCGGAGGAGTTGGGAGAACAATGCGGAGAAGAGGATGTGAGGCACTTCCCGCCTCTGGCCAGCCCTGTGCCAAGGAGTGCCGCAGCCTCCAGTCCTATCTTTGTCCCCCTGTCATCCTCTGGAGGTGGCTGTTGCTGCTGGCTGTGGGTTTCTACGCTCGTTGTTTCTTTCAGCTCTCTCTTAGAGATCTAACTGTCACTGCAAAACAAGGGGACTGTTTTCCACAACCTTTCTGGCTGACATCTACTCACCCTGTCCAAGGCAGCTCTCTGGCCCAGACTGGGAGTGTGCTGGTTCCTCTCTGGTTTTCCATCTTCCTATTCCTGAGAGATCCCATCACATTTGTCAATTTGTCTATTACCAACCACTTGAATCTCCCCATCTATTTTCTGCAGAGCTGCTTCTCTCCACAATATTCAAGTGCCTTTTGCAAGTGAAAAACAAAACTCAAACCCCAACCAAATAACCCAGCCCTGTGATTTTCCTCCCTGCTATCAGGAAACAGGTTTGTTTGTGTTTTAATGAATGCAAAAGAATGCAGATAGCAGTGAGGAAAAGCTTGGGCAAGGAGTTCAGCGCTTCTTTTTTTAGGCTATTCCACATGTATCAGCTGAGCCCAGCAGGAGACAAAGCAAGAGCTGGATGTTATTTCAGGAGAAGCCAGGTCTTTCATGCTTGAGACAGAGTAGTGTCCCTGGAGGGAAAGTCTGGGCTCCTGTTGTGCCTGGGTGTTTTGTGCAGAGAAAGGGCAAGGAATTTCAGCAATGCTGCTTTTTTTCTCTGCCTTCCTGGCTCTTTGTAGCAGGTATCCCTGGGGCTGCCCACTGCTGCTGTGACAAGTTTGAGTGGCTTCACATCTGCATCTCTACCTGGCCTGGTACTTCTCAGTGCTTTGATGCCAGACATTTTTGGCTGCACATGACTGGAGAGAGAACAGGCAGATCCATGGCACAATGTGAGAGATGGACGGTGCTGGGGAATCTGCCACTTAAGCCACGTGGGCAAGGCAGCCAGTCTGGGTGGCACAGGCTGAACACTAATAACAGGTTCGTTCCAGCTGTGTGCTTGCTGGAAACAATGGACTGAAATCACAGCACATCGATGTCCACACCAAAAAGAAAAAAAATCCCAAAGTGATGTGGCAGATAAAGCTCATCATTTCTCTTGACTTACTGCTTGGCACTTCATGCTATTTAGTTTTAGGTGTTTCTACCTCACTACGTATCAAATTTCAGTCTTGAAGCATCACTTTGTCATGAAGAGTATGCATTACATAGAGCAAGATGCTTAGACTTCTAATTTAATCCAAATAGCATATATATCACGTATTTACAGCATATATATAGCATATTTTCGCCATGGCTCTTTGCTAAATTCAGCACAGATTCAGGCTTGGTCAGACTGAAGCTACATTTTTCAGTGCATAAAATATTAATTGCACTTTCTTTACCTGGCTCTAGCCATGCTATGGTGTGAATCACATCTTCAGGATACCTCAGTAGTTACAGGCACATTTGTTCTTTGGTACCAAGCAGCTCTAAGACAGGCCATCTCTAGTTCCAATCCTGATATTCACTTTCCTGTGAAGAGCATATTTCTTCCTTAGTCATGCAGGACTTTTGCTTCTTTCAAAGTATGTCTTTTGTAGCAGATTTTTATGCAGATTTTTATGCAAGAATGTATTACTAGGTTGTTTTCTATTGATGCAGAGAAATCTTTCATGCAATTTGCATCCCATTAACAGCTTCATAAGAGATGATCCTGATTCTAATGGCTCTGCACAATAAGCCAATAAAGCCAAATATGGAAAGGATTATGGAGTGTATTGCTGTTATACCCACATAATGGTTCATAAGTTCAAGAGAGGCATCGACTCATCTGACACCTAAGGTTAGTCCTAAGAGTTACTACAACTGATATTTTTCAGCAGTGCTTTGTCTTTATCTCCTGTTGGTTTCCATCTCAATTTTTTTGCCCTGGTAGCAGCAGCAGAAGAGGAACCCCAGCCTGCAGTCTTGGATGTGGGCATCCTATGCAGCCTGACGAGTGGATGCTGCTGGATTCCAAAAAAGTACTGCTGTTGCATCATTTCTCTAGGGCTGGAATAACAGCAGAGGCTGCCCTGAGGCACATACAGGTGCTAGCCAGTGTCCCTGCCACTGACACCTTCCTGGAGGCATGTTTGCAGGCTGTGCTTTTCCTGGAGGAAAGGCTAGGGTGTCTGTGCTGAGCCTTTCAGACCTGCTGCCCATCTTTGATGCTGCTGGCACGATGTAGGTCAGGGGGCACACTTACCAGCTGTGGAGGATGACTAACTCTCTCCCCCAGTGTCAAAGTTTCAGTCCTTAGCCTTGAGGGGGTTTTATTGAGTTTTGTATACTGGGTACTGGAAGTGAAGGGCAAAGGTGAGGAGCTGGCCTCATGCTGCCTGAGACCCTACAGCTCTGCAGAGGGGTACAAGGAGGTTCCTGCATGGGGAAACAGCCCTGAGATGTGGAGTGGTTTCTGCTCCCATCTCTCATTATACACTGTTTTTTAGAAAAGTAATGTCTGTGAGAGATGAGGTGGCAGAGAAACAAAACTGGTGGGAAGCTGGCTTGGAGGAGAAAGGTAGCACGGTGTGAGAGGGAAAAGTGACAGCCTTAGAAGCTCCTGCAGCACTGGGCCAGTACCTATGGATTTTGCCTGAATCAACAAAAGTCTATGAGGATTGCCCTTGGTAAAGAATACTTCAGCAAAAATATTATTTTAATGACAAGTTTTTTTATTTTCACATCAAGTTTTTGAAACCTGAAACTCAGGACTGTTTTGGATTATGGTTCAGGCCACAACACTTACAAGTTAAATGTTGTGCTCTTCAGTATAGCTTCCTATATAGCTTCCTTCTTTTGGATCTTCTGTTAATTCTCTCTGTAATGTTTTCCACCATGGCACTGCAATGCCTGCACTGGCACTGAAGGCTTTTATATTCACCGGATGCAATTAGGATCGATATGCACCACAGACAGGGTCAGAGCTTCTGGGCTGGCTTTCTTGGGGGATTTCAGGCAGGTTATGCAGGTTTCCTTAGGACATTGGCTGTGTGCAGATGCCTTCAGGCTTTGGGGAGCAGAGAGCTTCAGGACTGCTTTGGTTAAAAGATAAGCTGATGTCCCCAAGGTGGAGGCCTTGACCTGTTGCAAAGAATCATAGACTCACAGGCTGCTTTTGGTTGGAAGTGATCTTTAGGATTATCCAGTTCCAGCCCCCTCTGCCAGGAGCAGGGACACCTTCCACTAGACCAGGTTGCTCAGGCATGTCTGTTTGCAGTGTCACTTCCTATCATGGAGGTAAATGTTTGCACTGTCATAACATTTCTCCTGCCAGAGCTTCCCGGCTGGGGATGCTGCAGCATTTTCTGCAGGGCACGTCGCCTTGTGTGGGGGCGTGCGGAATCTCATCCAACAAAAGTACAGCTAGGCAATGTTTTATATATTTGACATATATGACAATGCATACTGCGACAAGGAACTCAGTGTCAAATCAGTACAGAGTTAACAAGAACCCAACAAATGGTGAAACAAGTGAACATACCCAAGTCAGACTGTTCTGCACAGTGCATCATCATATCCAAGGCATAAGTTCAAGGGATCCAGCATGCAGCATTTATTTAAAAATGTGGTATGTAGTTTTTACCTGTGCTACAACCCCTTCCTTATCTTTGGATGTTTAAGGTCAGGAGGCACCTTTTTAGCCACCTGTTCTGCTGTACCAGTAGGAGACTGGGTCATGAGAAGACAGAAATTAATTAATCTGGTGAAGGAAGAAAGGAATTGCACAGATTCAAATGGGATTGCTGAGTACTACCAGAGCTGCTGCTTTGCATTTTACTTGAGCTGAAAGGTAGTTTCCTTTTCCTGTGTAGAGTGCTCAGCTTTGTGGGCAGCCAGGCAAATGTATAACACTGATTTCGGGTGATGAAGTGTGGAAGTCTAGAGTGGCAAATTGAGAGTCCTGGGAAGAGACCAAGGCCAGAGGGGAAAACATTAGTAAGCAGAGAGGGCTACAAAACCACATGATATAAAACCATGGGAAGGGCTTTAAGGAAAGGGCTAACATGAATTGGAGGACAGCAGAGCTGCATTTCTAGACATCTATGGGAAGGCAGGGAATTGTAGGGGTTGGCGGTATTGCAGGCAAAGAGGTATTTGAGGTAAGGATTTCTTCTAAGAGCAAGAAGCAGGAAGCATTTGCAACACTAGGACAGTCCTTAAAGTGTACCAGAGAGGAGGATATTGTCAAGGTAACAGAGGACAAAGAGTGAGTGTGAGTATTCAGAGCCATGGTGTCACTCAGTAAGCTGCAAGAGGAAACCTGTAGCAGCAGATTCCCAAAAGCTTGCAACAAGATATTACTTTTGTCCATGGCACAACACCAGGTAGGCTGCAAGCAAATTCTGATATCACCCCACTGTATTACACTGGCTCAACTGATGCTGAGTTTATGTCTTCCTGTTGCCCTCTTTTTTCTGACCAAAACTATTTCATTAAAGACACAATTTCTCTGATTGGTTCAGTTGTCCCCACTGAGAAATGTCCTCCAGTATTGGAGATGTTCAGATGCAAGTAGTGAGCTGAATCCTTAAGACTGTCCACTCCTGGAAATTGTTAGAGGTGGGGCTGGCAGAATCACTGCCTGGCCTGACTGCTCCTCCCCAAGCCCCATGTGGGATTTTGCATTAGTCCTCAAAACCCTCTAACAGTGGATATTCTTCAACTCTGGGCAGCCTGCTCTGGTGCTCTGATTTAAGACTCTAGTAACCCTAGTAACTCTAGTCTAGATGGACTTAAAAATGAGATTATTCCCTTCCTGGTTTATAGACTAGATAATCACTATCATGTCTTTCTAGCCCCTACACTGTGGTACAGACTATCTTGTTAACAGAGTTTTTTGGGTTTAGACTATTCAGCCTTTTCCACTCAGCACCATTTCTGGACCATTGCCATTGCTCTCCTTTGCACTTTCTGCAATCAACTCAATCTCCCTGAACTACAGTGGCCAAAACTGCAAAGATTACTTCAAACGAAGCCTTGACAACATAGACAACAAGGGGAGAATGGTTTCCTGTTTGTCACAAGCTGCACTTCTGTTTGTTCACCTCATTAGAGCACTTTCATTTTTTACTGCAGCATGACCATGCTCTTTCATGTTGAGCTGACATTCCTGTATCTTCTTCTCCTCAGAACTGCTGCTGTGCTGGTTGTTCCCCAGTTGGTCTCGTAGTCCATGATGACGCCTACAAAAACCCAGAGCTCCATTTGTCTCTTTCCCATACCTCTACCTCATTTGTCAGGATTGTTTTGCATTCTCCTCCTGTTCTCCAAAGTGCTTGTTCTTCATAGTGTCCTGTGCTAATTAAATAAGTGTTCCCTGCTCTTGTTTTTTTTTTAAAGATATTAATGAAAATACTGTGTGTTACCAGACACCAAACAGATGGCTTCAGACTTCATTTGATATGTACTGCCTGTTTGACAGTGAAACATTTATAACTGCTCTTAGTCTGGTTTTCCAATCAGCTGTACACTCCTCTAATAACAGGTTCTTCAAAGCCATGCTTCTTTGCTTGGTTTATGAAAGTGTCAGGTGAGACGAAGGCAAAAGCTGCACTAAAATCAAGATCTAAGACTACTGTAGAAGGAAATTAGATTGATTTGATGTGATTTGTCCTTGTCAAGTCAGTACTCACTGTTCTTCATCTCCTCGTTGTCTTCTGGGTGCTGGAAAATAGTTTATCCAATAACCACTTCCAGTAATTTTCCAGGAATTGAAATTAATCTGTCTGGTCTCTGATTCCTGGTTCCTCCTGTCTGTCCGTCCCTTTTTGAGGTAGGTGCTAGATGTGCCTTTCCCAGTGTGCAGGAACACATCCCTGACTTTGGTGCTGATGGTGTTGAGTGGGCTTCAGCTGCTCTACCCATCATGGCAGACGACTTTTAGGGCTTGCCAGTTGGAATATGTCTGACTTATTTAGACACTGTCTGACCTCTTCATTCTTTCTTGAAGCCAGTATTCTTACCCTTGGACTGCTTATGCTGATTGACTTAAATGAGGCACTTCTGAGCAAAAACTGAAGGAAAAAATATCAAACACTTTTGATATTTGACATCATCAGCTCAGTGGCTGTTTCTCTTTGTGAAACCCAGCTCTTTCTTTGGCTCTCCTGTTGCTATTAGTGCATACACTTCACACCCACTGTTTGTTGCATCACTTACATCTTCATGTTGTTCCTCCACACTTATGCTGCTCTTTCATACTTACTAAAGTGACCTAGTTCCACTTTCTGTGTGCTTCCTCTGCACTTTTGAAACTAATGAAGAGCTCATAACTTAGCCAGTTCATACCTTACTATCTTCCCTCTGTATTTGTGCTAAGTTTCCCCAGTAGGGAGGCTCACAGTAGTTATATGCCTTTCATATAACTTCCTTAGGGCACTGCCAACTTCCCAAATGTTCTTTCTGCCTTGGATTTGTTCCTCTGAGCTTGTGTGTACTAACACTGTGAGTTAGATAGTCTGTCTCAAAGTCCACTGTTTTGTCTTTGTGGGGTTTTGTTCTCTGCCTCCTTTTCTACAAATCATGACTTCTAATATTTCAAGATCGCTCTCACACCAGTTGCTTGTCACCATCACCTGCAAAATCAGTTCCCCTGTTTTAATTAGAATAAAAATTTTCAGAGAAGATGGCCAGGAAGAAGCTAGACAGATGGCAGCTGCAGTCAGTTCAGGGAAGGGCATAGACAGAGTACCAGAATAGAGCCAGACAGAGAGGACCCTGCATATTTAGCACTTAAAATTACTTGCCTATGAACTTGTTTCCAGGAGATGTGGCTAATAGTGGTGGAAGTATTTGTGTTATTTGTGTAAAACATGAACAGTAAAAGTGTGTTATTAAAATACTTTCTCAGTTCTGTTTGTCTGTGTTAGGATGGTTTTATGGTCTTTGCACAGTAAGAAGGCTTAGGCCTTACTAGCATACAGTTAATCTTCTTTATTCAGTTATGCATTGACAGTAAATTGTGCTTTTAAACACAGAGATTCAGGCCAAGGAGAACTGTTTTGTTTTCATTGCATCCATCAATGAGCCAGACCTTCCAGCTTCTCAATGGCCAACCAAGACACATCTGGCCTTCAAGACCAGATTAATCTTTTCTAGACAGCTTTTTCCAGTGCACAGAGTGCACTGCTCCTGGCAATGTCTCACTCTAGCTGCATTAGTGCTAGAAAAGCTTTCTTGTGCAAAACTCCCAGCCAAAACCTGCCTTTTTGGAGCTGCTTATCCTCTCTTCTCCGCTGCCATCCCACCCAAGATGACCCTTATCCATCCTGGGACTGTCCCTGGGTGCCTGCCCCTGTGCTGTTCTGGAAAAGCTTCCCTGAGTGGGGTGAAGGCAAGTTGGCTTTTGGCTGCTATCTGTGGCTCTGGCATGTTCCTGCTGACATCCCTTTAGGTACTGAGAGATTCACCAGCAAGGCGTCCAGCAACTGCTGCGAGTTGGTGGGATAACATCATTGATTTCATTACTTCACTGTAGTTTTGCTTCCCTACATCAAGTCTTGGCATTAGGGGTGAAGTAGCAGCTAGTTAATGCAGTATAAATGATATTTCTTTCTGGGGCATCCTGAACTGAAGAGCTCCCATGGATATCTGCCCAGAAGCTGGGATGGTTGCTAAAGGAGCTGTTGGCTTTAATGCTCCAAACAACCATGTGAGCACAACTTTGTAACTGATTCCTCTTGATACAATCATAGAAAAAGAAAACAACTCTTCCACTATTGTAAAAGAGCTATGATGATACATCCACAGCTGGTATCCTTGCAAGCAGTCTGATTTCTATTCTTTGTCTAGCAGTTGTTGATCTGACGTGTCCTCCAATGGTTGCTCTTTGAGTCATAGGAAGCTCCTTGGGAAAGTGCAGAGACCTTCAGAGCTCAGGGAGAATAAATTGATCACAAGTGTTTGGCTGGGCAAACTCACAGTGCTAATGCTGCACATTCTCCTACTCGGATGGGTCTCAAAAAAACAGTTTCTCATGAAAAAGAAAAAAGCCCAAATTTACAAAATACTGTCACAGTGCATCCTTCTTTTAATGGTCTAATTTAGAATAAATTCTCATCAGTCGGAGAACACTCCTGGTCATGCTTTTTGGATCAGACTGTACAATGCTTAAAAACACTTGTGAAAAAAAGGTGGGAAGATTTGAAAGGCTTCCCCATAAAGACATGGATGGGTAATGTATTTATTTTCTAAATACATACCTAGAGGCTTAGACAACTGGTGTATTTGCATCAGCCTACACTGATTAAAAGAAATCACACTACTGGAAGCAGAGAACCCCCCTGAACCTATAGCTCATCTTCCCTGGAGTAAAATCAAAAGTAGCCGTGCCAACTCATCGTTTCCTAAAACAAAGCATCTATTAAAAGTAACTCACCTGAGGGAAAAGCATGTTGTAACAGATAGTCTTTGCACTGCTTCTCTGAGAACAGCCAGTGGCCCAAACCCCTGCACCTACCCCCCACTGCTCAGATCTCCTGCTTTGCCAGGAGAGGACTGAAAGCCACACGTCAGTCCCAGGACTCATCCTGCTATTAACATGTTTGCAGAAGTAGCTGGAAGGAAAATTTACCCCACCTCTTCCCTACTGTTTTTTTTTTGTTCCAATAATTCAGTTCATGTCCATCCTGAAAAATTAGTTCACCAAAGAGCTTACCTTGTAGGAAACTGAAGAATGCTGGAGAGAAAGTAAGTCCTAAATAACAAATATAAAAACAAATAGCTCAGTAATGTGCAATACGAGTTCCAAATTTACATTTAGAACATTCCAAACTAAAGCATGAAGGTAAGGCCTGACTTCCGTAACATTGCTTAGAGTGAAAAGCCAGCGTGGAAAAAACCTAACTGAAATTGCATTTAAAAATACTTTCATAAAAATAAGAATCATAAGCAGTGAGCTGGAATATAAACCAAATTTTGCAATAGTACCTTATAAATTCTCTTGATTTTGAAAGGATGCAGAGTGCATGCTAAGATCAGCTGCCTGCCCAGATGATTTTATAATAAATGGCATTACCTTTTTCATCCCCAGCACAATCTCCAGCCATACAGTACTTTTATTTATTACGTGAGCGTTCGGCTGCAATGACAGCTGAAGTGAGGAAGGAAATGTCTTCAAGAACATGAGAAGAATCCCATAAGGTTAAGGGAGTGAAATGGGGAAAGGCACTTTAAAGTACAGGTGGTGATGTAAATTATTGAACATTCAAAATGTTTACCCTTAGTAATTTTAATCACATTGTGAAAGCAGTCACTCATGCAGTTGTGAGCCACTTGACTTACTGGAAGCTTTATGCCATCAGCTGCAGCTCAGGAGCCAGCCCTGCACCCAGAGTGCAGCAGCACACTGAGCTGGCTCAGAGCCACCACTGCCAGACATCCACCACCATAAAAACAGCAGCAATCATCCAAAATGGGGCACCAATGCCCAGAAGCCTTGAAGTTGACCCATGAATTCTATGTGAACACCAGAGAGCATCCTCAAAGCCATCTCTGCCTCCAAGGGAGATGTGCTCACCCGCAGAGTCGTGCTGGGCTGAATGCTAGGGGCTGGTGTTTGGGTCTTCTTTGCTTTGTGCAGGGAATGAGCCGAGCATGTCTCAGTGTGCAGCATCTCTGACTCTTTCCAGAGATGCCAGCTGGGGTCTGGCCACCTCCTGGGTGTGCTGCTCTGGGGCCAGGGCCATGGATGTGCTCCCTCAGCCTCCAAGGACATGTGGACCTTGGCGAGATGGCCTGGGAATGAAGGTGGTTTTGACATAACCCATGGAAATTGTGCCTACAGAAAGCTGGAAGGGCACCTCAGGGTGCTTTGTGCAAGATGAGTATTGTCAGACAGAGCTGCTTTACAGATTTGGTAACATTTCCCTCCACACTGATTCCACCTCTTGCTGTTCTTCAAGCACTGACTTATCTTGGCACTGTATTTGGAGATTTCACTTATCTTTGTTATCTAAAAATAACAAAATTATTTTCCTTTATGCTATTTGTTACCAAAAAAAGAGTTGTTGACTCCATTCTTATATCGTTAGCAAATGCTATCAAAAGTCATCCATAGTATATTACAATGAACACAGAGGTGATCTAGGCAAAAAAAGGTTGGGATAAGCAGGTGATATTTTAATGTGATTAAAGCATGAACAGATCAAATCCCTGTCAAATGACTGGATCTCATTTACAATAGGCAAGATTTGGGTGCCCTGCCAGAGCCGATGACAAAATTTTCCTCACGCATTTCTTTTCTTTTTTTTTTCTTTTCCTCTTAATTTCCCCTTAATTCCCCTTAGCTGAATTTCCAGAAACTATGTGCCAGACCTTTTGCTGGGAGTTTTGTCTTTGTCATTATTGAGGTAGGTTCTTAATGTTCTGATCTTAAATGTTCAGTATTTGAACCACTCAGTCTCCTGAATCCAATTTCAGCTATTAACAGAGGTATGTAGTGGCATAAACGCAGTACGCTTGCTGGGGCAGCTTTTCGCCTTTTTCCTGAAACAGGTTTAGCAGATCCATAGCCTGAAGGATTTCCCCTTTCCTCTGTCATCAGAGTACTCTACAAGGAAATCCTTCCCTTCCACTGGACTTCCCAGTGAGGTCCATGGTCCCATTTCTGTTCCCTGAGGGGTAAGGTGATGAAAAAGGTGGCATGACTGGGCACCACTCTCTCTCAAACACTCTCCTGCCCACACATCAAATTCCCCTTGTTGTCAATCAGTGTAATTACCATGATATAAACATTGTCCTGAATGCTATTAAAATAAAAACAATGTCTATCCAGCCCGAGGAATGGTGAATAAACAGTTCCTTTGCAGCCTGCTTCCTCCTGGCCCCAGCACTGTGTTGTGCAGATGATGCTCTGCTGTGACAAGTTTGTGAGCTCTCAAAGTTGCATCTATTTTTTCTTAATCTATGCAATGAAGCTGCAGACTTAGATCATAACAGGCATTTAGAAACTGTATGACTTTCCCTAACTGTCTGTAACAGTTTCGAGATAAGTAATTTTAAAAAGACTTACTTTAAACCAAGACTGCTTTAAACCAGACCTTTGTACTTCTTGTTTTTACTTTTATCTTGGCACAGATGCTTACCCTCTCTCCAGCTTCTTTGTAGAGTTCATTATGCAAAGGCAAAGAAGCTACACTAACATTGTAATTTTGTTTGGCAAGGTGAGCCACAAAACATATGCTGTGTCATGCCTTTTTATTACTGTGCAAGAATTGCCAAAGCAGCCTAAAGGAGGAATCAAGGACACGATCGTTGTGAGGAAAAGAGGAAACGGTCCAGTTTTACAACACTCAGGCTTGTAACCACTTGTGGTAGATAGTTTCAGAACTGGTTTAATTTTAAATTATTTTCTTACCAACTGACAACAGCTTTGAAGTGAGCAGTGTTTAACAGCATCACTTTCTGATCCACACTGAGTCATTTTTCAGTGCCTGGAGATCCAAGCTCTACCTGTGAAGCGGGCGCTGTGTAGGCTGGGACTGCCCCATCCTCTCACTGCACCAGGAGGTGGCAGATCTAGAGCCAGCCCAAGCCAAAAGAGAAAGAAAGCCTCCTTGAGCAGGCACTGACATCCCTTTTCCACCACAGGGAGGATGGTATGTCGCACCTTATTCTGCTCATGCTCCAAGAGCAAAACCTGCACTTCCCAGTCTAGACAACCTGTAATCAGGCAAGGGAAGAGCAGGCAAAGGGAACAATTAATGGGTGTGATCTCAGCCTCTTGCAGCCTGCCTTAAAAACCTCCAAGGACTGGTTTTATGAGTGGACATCTGTGGGAGCACAGAGGAGTCCCCCCCATACCCACGTCTCCTCTGGGGCCACCCATGCCATGGGTGCCCGACTCCTGCTCCCTTCCCATGCAGTGCTTTCACTTGAAGGGGATCAAGGAAATTACGTGGCTGGAAAATAACCCAAAAGGTAAATTATTTTTAACTTGGTCCCAGATGTGAGCCTCCATGCAGCCCCTGAACAGGGCTGGGCATGAGTAAGAAGTTTGAGAGGGGAAGAAGGAAGGCAGTTTTCACTGTAACAAAATGGCCCGTTGCAATATCTCCCAAGTACTTTGGTTGCAATTCCTCCGAGCCCATCTGACACTTCAGAAACAGAAGAAAGAAGTGGCTGTGTGGAAGGAGGCCTGGTGCCCCCAGTGGGAGCAAACCCCAGGCACAACCACTGGCTGCCTACCCATCCCACAGCTGCTGCCTGTACTCCACCAAGGGTAGGTAGGGGTGGCAGGAAAAGACAGGGCAGCAGCAAAGGGCACAACTCCCTTCACTGCTCGTTCCCACATTTGGTGAACCTTTGGAAGGCAGAGGGAGGAGAAGAGGAAGGGATATTCATATTACAGCGTACAAAAGAGGTAACGAAAGTGTGGCAATGCCAGTCACTTGCTGCATGCCACAGAAACACAGGGGCAGCCTCACCCTTTTTGTTGAAGCCGGGGTTTTCGTTGTGTTGAGGGAAGCAGGAACCACTCCAGCCAGACCCCCCCGCCTCCAGCCACTGCAGGCTGGCACAGGACAGGGGGATTGGTGGAGGGAGATGTGATGGGGGACGTCTCTGCAGGTCGTTGGTGATCTGTCGACACAGGCTGAGTCAGGCTCAACGAGATACTTCTATGACCTGGGAAAACATCCAAAAAGGAGAAGTGGAGATATTTGCCTCCCCAGTCAGTTTGCTCACCATTAGTGTCTTCCTACTTCCCTGTTCTAAGTAAACGCACTTACTGTAATGTCAGTCTTCAAAGAAGTGATAACCAGCTTGGGGCAAATGCTATGGGAAAGGGACAAGGCAAGAATGCCTTGAGAAATGCCCCAGCGCCAGGCTTGCTCCCACCCTGCCGATGGCCAGCCCTCCATGGAGGCACAGGCTGGAAAGGCAGAGGCTGGTTAAAAGCAATGATGCCTGTGAAGTGCAGATATGCAGGGAGCGATGGACAGGTTTGCAAGTCAGAGCTCAGAGGAGAGCAGAGAACAGCAGTGTGCTGGGAATAAAAGACAGGTTTCCTCAGAGACGCAAATGAAACCTCGCAGTCCCACTTAGAGAGGCTCTCAACACCACGTATAGCAGGTGTCTGAAGCAAGGCAGTGACACTAAACATGTCCCTTCAAAGGACAAAATGCAGAAGAATCTTTCCAGCAATCACCTTTTTGTAACTCAGACAAAATGCCAGAGAGGCTTCTTTGATTGGCCTGCCCTTCTCCTCCCAGGGGAGGACACGGAAGGGACACTGGCCCCTGGGACAGGAGATGTGCTGCATAGAGCACCCGTTCTCAGCACATTTGCTCTGACAGCCACTCTGGTCTCTGTGGGTTTTGGAAAAAAAAGTGACCACTGTGGAAATTTGTCACTTAAATTTAATGTCCTGTTGTCCATGAGGATGCAGTCCTTTTGGGAAATTCAGTCCTGGCCGTTAAAAATAAAGCAGCCATGAGGAAACAGTGAGACAAACAGCTCTGCCCCTGCACACCCAAGCCAGCATGCCTGGAGTCCTCAAAGTCCAGTTGTACTCAGCCCAGATCAAGTCCATTCCCCTCAGGAGAACCGTTCTGGAAGCTGTTCTGGGAATGCATCCCAGCAGAGCAGTATCACCCACAGCATTTACCTGCGGTTAATGCGGAGTTACAGTGACATGAGACTTCCCTATGGCTGCACCAGGCTATTTTGAATTCGAAGCAGGCATAAGGCATGTGACAGCACATGTTGTTCATGTGGGGAAACTCTTTCATTAATATTCATGCCTTGGGACTGGCCTAGGGTAGATAGTGTTTTTTGAGCATGCAACACATTTAAAATGCAGGGTTGCCTTTAATGCCTGGAACATTGATGCAGCTAAAATCATTGGTTCATTTAAAATCAGACCTTCACAGAAACCCCATTTCCTCTCAGCACCAACAGACTTACTTGTATGAGTAGAAATATTCTTGATCTTCAGTCACCAAAGGCTAATCTTTCTCAGAGTGAAAGAAAAAGTAAAACCTCAAGAAGCTGTAGGATGTGTGGGAGTTAATTCTTATATCTAAACAGTTATTTGAACCACCACAGTGGTATAAAAACATGTCTCCACCCTCTTTTTACTCTGGAAACGCAGTTTAGAAGATTTAGCAGACACGGGGGTCTCCAGACCGCATTGTCAATAATTTATCCAGGCTTGGCCACAGAAGTGACACATGTCCCCACGGCCTGCACTGCTGTTGGAGCCCTGGCTGAAGCGGGAGGCTGCGGTGCCCGGGCTGCAGCAGCTGCTCCTGCAGCAGCACAGCTGCCCGCTGGCAGGGCTGGTGCTGGGCAGGCGGGCGTGTGCAGCCTGAATGAAGGCAGAGCAGGCACCCAGGGCAGACAGCTGGGGCAGGAGCTGCGTGCCCCTCATGCCAAGTTGTCTCTGCCTGTGAGTCACAGCCCTGACTCATGAGCTGCTGTGGATTAAGCTGTAATTTGAAGATGTTGCCGCCTACATCTGTCTGCACTGCTCCTCTCCCGGAGGTGGCAGAAACAAACATTCATACAGTCATCTCAAAAATTCGGCCAGACGTGCTAGTTCAAACCCCAGGTGAGGGCAGGTTAGGGTGAGTGAGCAGGCAAGCACACACCTTGCAGCAACAAACCCGGAGAAGGAGGTTTCCATCCCACTCAGGGGCTGGAAGACGTCTGCCACTCCCACCTGCCAGCTCCCTGCCGTGGCTCTCACTGGCTCCTGCCGTGGCTCTCTCATCTGCCCCTGCCCAAACCCCTTGCCTGGCCCCAGCACCTCATGGAAAGGTCTCTCTGCTCACCCCACACACCACGGGGGTCCTCTAGCACCCAAAACAGGGGCAGGTGTTTGTCAAATGTGTGTGTTAATGCTCTAAGAATCATGAGCACCAGTGCTCTTGCCATTCACATTGCCTTGGAAAATTAGTTATATGGGGACCTAAGAGCTAGAAACATTTGTACTGACATATATTTAACTGAAATAGCCAATTAAACTAAAATTGCTTTGATTTAAGTGAAAATTAAGACAAGTGGCAGTACCCAGGATAAGATTGATCAGGATTATTTGTGAACTCCCAGGCACATTTCTGCTGGAAGAGCCAAAATTCTGTACCATGTGCTCATTCTGGCTCTCGATTTTTTTTTCCTGGCATTAAACCACCTGTTGGAAGACAAACCATGCCTTATCCAGCCTAAAGGCAGCCAGCACACTTGTCAACAATTTCTGAGCAAATGGAAGCATGCATTTGTACAGGATCAGCACTTTGCACCAGGAAGCCACCGTGTTTGTGATATTTCGTTGGAAGCCATAAAGGCAGATTTTTTTTCTTCTATCAGCAGCTCACGTGTGCAATGCTTTAACTAAAATGGTTTAACTTCCTTGATTACAGCAGCACAACCCCTTCCCACAGGCCAGTCCTCGGCTTTGGGTTAGTCATTGCTTTTGGTTTACACACAGGAATTGTATTTGATGTGGGAGCAGATAAGCAATGCATCTGCTCAGTCATATTTCCCCAGCGTCTCTCCCTTTGTTCTTTTGCCTTTTATCTGCCGAGTTCTCTCTGTAGAGATCCCTGCCCTTGCCCTGCCGCTTTTCCCTTATTTTCTAAGCTTGCCCTTGCCCATCTCTGCTTCTGCAGGAAAACAACCAGCCACTCGCATTTAGCAATGCCCTCACTATTTACTGATGTCAGTTCCCCCACTCAGAACTAATTTCCCTTTTGTCTGCCTTAGCTAGAAAGGTCCGTGAAATTTGCAACAGTTTCTCCCTAAATGAGAACAGGGAAGAGAGAAACTCTGCATGGCAGCACGTGGCAGCGCCGGCCATCCCACGCCGCTGCCCTGCCTGCCCGCGGCTCTCCCACACTGGAGGCAGGGGTGTGCGATGGGGTGTGCGATGGGGTGTGCGATGGGGTGTGCGGTGGGGTGTGCGGTGGGGTGTGCGATGGGGTGTGCGTGCTGACTCACCGCCCGGGGTGAGCACAGCAGCCCCGCTGCGGCACAGACCCGTCGGTGGAACAAAAGCGGTGCTGACAGTTCCCAGTGCGCAGCTAACGCTGATTAAAGGCCAGCCTGTGTCTTCGGGGGAGGAGGGACAGAAGGGGCTGGTGCCCAGGGCAGCCGCAGCGCTCCTCCGGCTGACTCACACAGAACTGCCCCCGCAGGTCCCCACGCGGGGAGGGCCCCCAGCCCTTCTGTGGGTACACGGAAGCTTCCTTGGCACATATGCCAGTCCTACGGCATGTAGGTCTGGTGCCTTCAGGAGCAGCCCCAGGACGGGCCGGAGCGGGACAAGACGAGGCAGGCAGGGAAAGAGATGCTCCTGCCCTTGCTGGGCACAGCAGGTGTCCCAGCTGGGACACATTTACTTGCTGGAGTAGTCTGCAAAAGAAATTGCTATAGGCATGAATATTTAAATTTCCTTCCAATGGGTATCAAGCCAAATTGCACTTCTCAGTTCCAGGGTGAATCAGGATGATCAGACATGCTGCTTCACAGAACAGAAATGTAGAGGTAAGACCAAATCCCAGTGCCTTCCTCCAGAGGGGACGGAGTGCCTGGCCAATTAATTCAGCAGAAAGGGAGGGAGGAATCACAGCCCTGCAGGCTATTAGGTTTTTTTCATCTTTGCTTGGAGGGCTTACCTGGCAAAGCTGTTCCCTGAGGTCAGCAAGTTAAAGAACAGTGTCTGTTGAACAGACAACCTGTGACTCTTTTGCAAAGCTCCTCTGCTGGGTGAACATGACTTGTCTCTGTCAAATACTGCTATTCCCCTGGGAATATGTGCTCTGAGCATGGGGCAGGAAAGAAGGAGGCAGCTACACCTTCCCACCTTCTGGGATCTGCTTAAAAAAGGACAGGGAAGTGTGTTTACTTTCCCTTTTCTTTTTCTCTGGGTCAGCTAGGCTTGTCCTGGGCCCTAGCTGGATGACACCAGCCAGATTGTATGCCTGGATAGTGCAGCCTGGTATAAGGAGCACTGTACCCCAGTGTGGTCCTCCAGCATTGCCCAGCACCTCCATCCCACCTGGCAGGACTGCACTGCTGCAGCTGGTCTGTTCAGGTGCATTAGCACCAGTGCAGCCCTTCCAGAGCAGCTTTCCCCATGCCACAGTTTGCTTTGGTTGTGCCCCAGCTGGGCAGCCCTGCTGCAGGCAGCAGAAGCATGACGTGCAGACAGGCTGCAGCAAGCCATCCCTGACCCTAGATCCAATGCCTGGGGAAAAGTGTCCTAATCCTGCCAGGTTTGCTCCTTACTGGCACCCACACGAGCTAATCCTTCCCAGCGTGTACCCAACCCTCCCATTTCCTTCCCTGGGAAAGCTGCCAGCCTTCTTACCTGGCAGCATTGCACTGGGTGGCTGAGCTGCCACCCGTGGGGAGAGTGGGAGCCACCCCTGCCATGACCTGGGCTCGCAGGCTGCAGAGACGGGCCAGCACCGGGGGCTGCCCTGGCTCACATCTCAGCAGCTTCCTCTGCAAACCTATCAGACACTGACAACAAAGAAACAGAAACCAAACCAG
Source organism: Irena cyanogastra (assembly GCA_013397155.1). NCBI lineage: Eukaryota > Metazoa > Chordata > Aves > Passeriformes > Irenidae > Irena > Irena cyanogastra. The sequence goes on from VWZV01015127.1 coordinate 236,982, forward strand.
AAAAATGAGGCGTCTGCAGAAATGCTTTATTGGTGGACTGCTGCTGGGTGCTGCTGGTTCTGCAGGGGCTGCCCGTTCCTGCCGGGATCTACCTTTGCTGCCGTTTGCAGCTCCTCAAGCTGCCTCCCCAGCAAGAAAGCACACGGTGATCACAGCAAAGCACACAGGTGCTCCCTGGGGCTTCTGGTCCAGATGGGAAAAGCAGCTACAACAGCGGCTGGGCGTGATGCTGAAGAAGTCATCTTCCTACTGTGTCCTTAATACAAATATTTTATGGAAAATGAATCAGTCCTCTTTGGGCCTTTTTCCAGAGGCCCCTCTGACTAATTTTGTCCAAAACAGCCAGGCTGACCCTGCACAGCGGTGTGACGGTGGCAGACAGGACCTGCTCACGTTTGGGTGGAGGCAGGGAAAAACTTTTGCAGGCCTGCCCAAAAAAATCCTCAGGCTGACTCTGCCAAAAACCACACCAAACATATGGTAAATGAAATCGCTGGCAGGGAGCTGGCTTGGACGGCAGCAGTGTTTCAGCACTGTGGACTGCTTGTTAGCTGGCCTGAATTGTATTTATGCTGCTTTAAGCAGCTCCATATTTAAGGAAAAGAAGGCAAAGGAGAGGGCAATGCCAATTTTTTGGGTGTGCTTTTGATGCCTGCTCCTGCACATTATTTTCCTGACGATGTTAGTATGGTCACAGTGCTTGTCCCATCCTGTGGTTAAGAGCACAACAGCATCACAGAAGGTTTCACCTCCTCATATGGCAACAGTCTCCTGTGGAAAAGCAGACAGAAGGGTTTTTCTCTCTTGGAACAGGGACTCTGCCTATTTCACCATATGAATGTCGTGTACATTTCATGAAATCATGTACAGATGGGATCCATCCTAACAAAGGCCCTTATTCACAGGGCAGGTTTCTCTGTGGCGTATCTTGGGCTGTATCCCAGCTTGCATAGCCATATCAACCAAATGCATCCACAGAGGCAGGCAAATTTCTGAGAGGATACCAGACACAGAGATGCTGTGCCCCTGCTGCTGTGAACAGCATGACTTACTTGTGCAGCAGTTTGGCCCCTCTGGAATTCTGAGCCTTGAAGTCATGGCAATAAACATGCCTTTCCTCACATGACAGCCTTTAAAAGGATTCAGGTACCAGATACCATTTCCAGGATGCTGCCAGGTGCTGTGGAGAAAACATGGCAGAGCAGCAAGATCGTAAGAAAGAGGTGCCTGATATCTTCAGAAATTTGATAGGCTGCCATAAGAATAGCTGTGCTGGCTACAGCTACCGAAGGAGGACGAAAATAGAGCAGACAAACAGCAGGTCCTTTTCTTGAGTCTGGGGTATCATTTTTCCTCCTGGAGCTAGAGTGGTGGAGTGCCAGGGGCAGAGCTCACCTCCACATTCAAGGGCAGCTTTCCACCACCCTTTGCATGCTGCAGCTTGGAGCTCAACCATTCCCCAGCCCTATCCCATCCCTTAGTTTCCTCCATCTCTCTGCAGGCTGTGGAATCCTGACTATTGCACTGGCAAGGGGCTTTTTCAAGAGAAGGCAGGGGAACAGATACTTCTGTCTGGAGCTCTGTACCTCTGTCAGGAGCTGCTGTCCTGCTCCTGACTCCATGGGCACACCTTTCTGGGTGATCATCTAAGTCACTGGGATGACCAAATCCCACAGAATCCGTTTGTTCAACAACCTGATCTGGACAAGGAAAATCAAAGTTTCAGAGCAAACTTTTGGGCACAATCCAGCCCAAACATGGATCAATAAACCCTTCCCCCTGCTTTTACTTTCTTGATGTGCATTCAGCACTCAGTCAGTAGTTCCTTAGAAACATCTCACTATCTGCCTATGCTCAGGACAAAAAACAACAACAAAAGGAAATATATAGAGGGATGACTTAAGAGAGTTTGGAAATCGCTTCCCATATGAAACACTCCTTTAGTCACAGGCACAAAAAAGCATCAAAATTCCCTGCCTCTGATGTAAACAACAGAAAGAAAAAGTCATCTGGAAGGACAGGATGATTCATACTGAGGACTTGACTCGTAATATTCATCAGTGTTGAAATTGCCTCTGCAAGATGACTGCATGTGAAAACAGCATCAGCGAAATCCCAGCTTCTGCCACGAGAAGTATCATTAGCAGCAAAGTGGTGTGGTGAGACTCCAGTGGCACAACCCTTGCTCTGGTGAGTAATCCTCAGTCATCCGACCAGTCCCAGCTAAAACAGCACTGTCATTCAGGTAAAACTGCTTTACATAAGGGCAGCTGCAGCAGACTGGAGCATGCTCAGGCTCTGCAGCCATCTTCAACAGCAAAACAGAAGGGTTTTTTTCTTGGCCCAGAAAAAATTCCTGCTGAGGGCTTCCTTATGAAGATGCTGCTCAAGTTGGATGCTTGAAGAACACTGGAAAATTGGCCAGTCTTTTCCCTTATGTTAATTGCCCTGAGCCAAGCGGTAAAAGGGCAAAAAAGGCCGTGCTGACTTTATGCATTGTTAGGAGATACTTTCCCCTGCACATTTGAATCTGTTTACTTAATCTTCCAGGCCTTTACCCATGAATATTAAATTCCTTGATCACTATGCATTAGGAGTCATCTTCACACCATCTGTTTGTATTTGTCATCTAACCCTTGTAAATAATAAAATGTACTTTGTTCTCAAGTTCATGGATCCTAGCAGGAGAGCAATTACTCTTGAGGAGAAGTACTGTGTGAAACGATTGGCAGTGACAGGACTCTTCTTCAGCCTCCCATCTTGCCACTATACAGAATTAAATGAAAGCCAGGATCTGGCCCAAAGAGCGATGCATGGTTTCTTTGAAGGGCCAGAAGAGATGATGGGAGGGCTCTACACCTCTGAATGTGATGCAGGCGCTCTTGCCCTTGCTTCTAAAAGAAGGCAATGTCAGAAGAGAAGGCTGCACCTCAGAGGAGCAGCCTTACTGAGAGTCAGGCATGCCAACAGGATCTAGCTGCACTGCTCAAGCAATAATATAACCCAGATTGGCAGGAATGGCTGTGGCTGTTTAACAGGGTGGCCTGGGCAGCTGGCCTGGGTAAACTTCCTAAGAGGTACTGGCACAAAAGAAACATGTGAGGAAGAAATAGGTAAATGAGCAGATAGACAATGTTTCTCTCACACCTGGGAGTGCCATTGAAGAAGTGAAATTGTCACCCATCAGCTGAGAGGTAAAGTTCAGAGAAGGCTAGGCAAATATCAAGGGAAACACTGACAAAGTGCAGTTGTTACAATATGAAATTAATCCTTAGAGGGAGCTCTGCCTGAAAATTTTATTAGAGCGTACAATGAGAACAGCCTTGACACATATTACCGAGGTTCAATTTCAACTTTATCAATGCAGATTAATGTGTGAATCCCTAGGACAGTGGACCCATGAGTAGGAAAAAACATGTGCCATGGTGGAAGACCTCTGTGGACAACAAAGGCTGGCTGGTGAGCACACCTCATGGGCACAGTGCCTTGGGGAGCCAGTCAGAGACATACTTTGCAGAAGAATCACAATGATTTACATTCCCTAAGGATTTGTCTCTCTGTGCTCCTGTAAATTAACTTATATGCCAGGCAACTATCAATAAGCACTCAAATTGTTGCCATCTAGTTAAAGCCTAATGTAGTTGGTTAAAGAAGGGATCATTTAGGAGATTAAATGGAATCATATTATTTTTATCTGACACGTTGGTAGCAACAAATTTAGGCAAGGGAATGGTTGTCAAATATTTGTTTAACTGGAAGAGTTATCTGGGCTTGGACAAGATACCACTTGCCAGTCTGCTCAGCCTTGCAAACATCCCACACCAGGAGGTTACCTATTAAGTGATAGACAATATAACTTGTTAATTGTTAGAGCATTATGACCTTAGACTTTGCCCAGGTATTTAATAACACCATCTGCTGTCTAGGTCTGCAATACTGTTATTTTTACATGAGGATTACTCTTCTTTCTCCACAAAAAAGGTTGCAAAAACAGTGCTAAAGGAGAGCAGAGCAGCATGGTACTTAAACCTGACAGCCCAAGCAAAATATGCAGGAGGTACAGTTCACCCAAAATATCACAGATGTATTGTCTTGAATCTGGAAATCTTAATGTGCTGAAGGCTGAGGGCCTGTGATTCAGCCTGGTCTTGCCTGAGAACAAGCTGGGGGTGAAATGCACTGTGGTGTAGGCTGCCATTCACTTTGCTCTTTCTGGCACCATTGCTGTTTCTTTCACCAAAACAACAGCAGTGGTGCAAAGACTACCACTTAGGAATCACTGTGCCTTTAGATCTTTTTCTCTTTGATAACATGCTTTTAAAGCATGTACATTTCATACCAAGCAATCACATTTATCAGGTTTTCCAGTCCTCTTCTTGCTGACAGTGATGTGATTTTTGGCTTTGGCTTCTTAGGGAATTTAGAGGAGGGAAGAAAACAGTGTATTTTTCTCAGCTGGTGTCTCTTCTGGTCAGTGTTTCCATGGGGTTTCATGTAAAGCCATTCCCAGTGCACTGGAAACCTGAACCTACTGGATTCAGTGACAAAAGTCCTAACAACTGACATGAGCCAGTGTCTCACTCTAGAATGTTGCAATTTTTGTGCAAATAGTCTTTTCCTCCGAATAAAGAGAAGCTGAAACCTGATAGCTGGTGAGCTGCCAGATGAAGGAGGAAGCATTAGAGGTGTGAACACCAAAGTGCTCCAAAAAACAAGGCCAAGAGAAAGAACCCAGAGTGTACATTAAATTTAAAAATGCACATTTGTAGTGGGTTTTTAAAAAATATTTTATTTTATTTACTGCTTATTGGTGTATGTTTGAGGAATAAAGCAATCATGAATCCTCCACACCTCCCGCTTAATTCCTATATGAGACCTAGGAGGTGGAGTGCTTTACTTGGCACTCTGTTGCAAGAGAGAGGTCAAACATGAAACTGAACATATGAATGTAATTAGGAGGGTATGTAAAATATGGGGGCTGGATGTCTTAACAGTGTCCGAAGCAGGCATGTCTTGACATGCCATTGGTTGAAAATAATTTTAAGTATTCCAGTCTGTCGGACAGTGTATCTGATTACATCTGAAAAGAGTTTCTTAGTCTTTTGCTCATATGACTTTTCTCATATTTCAAGTGTAGAAGTTTGATTCTGAAAGCCTAGCATGCAGAAACATTCACATCTTTTTATTACCAATGCTGGTTCTGGAAGAAGATGTGAAAAAGTCCAGATTCTCCCCACTTGTCCTGTATTCATTCTGAGACAAAGAAAGTTCTAATGACATTTATGCATGCTACCTGGAGGTGCATGTAGCAGGTTGTGATGGGATATTTTTTCCATTTGTAAACAGCGGAACTGGTATTTTCATCTCATACAGAGCTGAGTAGGTTTTTTTACTGCTGTTTCACAAATGACAAAGGAATGGCTGAAGTCTGTGCCAAAAGTATGCACAAAAATCTATCTCTACTCTTTGCCTATAATTTGCATTTTCTTTTAAACCTTTCCAAGTGAAGCAGTAGGCAAAATCCCCAGCAACTAGAAGCATGTGCAAGGATGCAGAAAGCTTTAGAATATGTTTCCACACCCTGCTGACCTATTCATCAAAAAGTCTGCCAAAACACGTAACTCTTAGTCTAAAGCAAAATTCACAAGAAAGGGCCTTGCTTGCATTAACCTACTTCTTTCCAGGTTGCGTGCCACTGCGGGATCTCTCAGAGGAAGAGGAGGTGAGCCCATTATGTGACTTTTCTGTCTTCCCTAGCAATTTTCCCAGCTCCTTGGCAGAGGGGGACACTGGCAGGAGCAACCTTCCTTCAGCTCTGCCGGTGGGCCAGGCTGGGACTCTGAGTTAAGCCAAGCAGATGCAATGGTCCTCTGGATGAGGCAGGAGTGAGCTGTCAGCTGCAGGGCTGCTTGACCTCGCGTTAAGCGGCGCAGTGCATCATCACCTCGGGCCAAATGCCGCTCTAGTGAAAATTCAGTGACTTAGCAGAGCTGCCCCCAGCGGGAACTGTGATTTCCCTGTGATCACTGAGGCTGGGAGTGGTGAGTGATACTAGGTTTAGATGTGCCTGTCTCCTTTTCCCAGCTCTCTCTCCATTTGAATCACCATCCTGGTTCATGAGCATGGTGCAGCCCTAGGGTAAGGTTCTCACAATCCCAGAGTGCATTTTTGGAGCCATAAACTTGACACCAATGGCTTCAAATGGAAAATAGGCCCCCATACTGAAGTAGACATGGGAGTATCTTCCTCACCTCATACCTGCATTGCATGTACCTATTTTTGAGATTGTAATACAAACTCCCATTTTATTTACACACACACACATGCACGCATGTGTTTTATTCTAGTTTTGTACCTGTTAGACATAGGCCCGATAAGAACAACAAAGGAAAAATCACACTGGTAGTTTTTTTAGTGCTACTGAGTGATAAGGACACCCCTCTACAGTGAAGAGAAGTCCTGTGCAGGGGTTTCCCCACATTATCATTACTGGTGATGGAGGCATGGCCATCATCCTGCTCTGCAGGATATGGAGCCCAGCCTTTAAACTCCTCAGGTCCTGGCAGGAAATCAGACCCATCTCCAGTGTGGCCCTGTGCCCCTGGGAAGCCTAGCTGGTCCAAGTGTCCCTCCCTCCTTTCCAACTCTGGCAGCATGGGGAGGGTTGTCACAGCTGTTGGTGGGTGATGGGAGGATGCCTGGGGGTGCAGCATCAGGGGTTTCTGCAGCAGCTCCAAACTGATGCTGCTGCTGACGTCCCTTCCCAGCCACCCATCCTGACCTGCTCCCTTCTCTGCAGAAGCACCCCTGGCACAGCAGGATGGTGACACTAGGGCAGGTTTAGTTGCACTGCAGCTGTTGGTGCTGCCAGATTTGCTCCAGTATCCGCACAAGCAAAATGCCGGGTGCAGCACGGGCCGAACTGAGAGCTGGGGTGGGGGAGAATGGGACCACTTCTTCTGCTGACAGCACCAGCTCGTTGTGCCCTCCAAAGCAGAGCTGCAGTTGTGCTGCATGCTCTTCTCTGGTAGCTCACCCAGCTCACGCCCAAGGCCACGTGGATCAAAGACAGGATGAGACACTGCTCCGGAAACCAGGGACAAGCTCCTCTCTTCAGCATGGCGCTCTGGGGTGGTGATTTGGTCTGCTATTATGTAAGATTCAACAAAAGCTGTATAACAAAACTATTTTAAGTAAGAATGTTAATTGAAGGCTGAGTCAGGCTGTAGCTAAAGCAGAGATGTTTTTGAGAGGCTCGCACTCTTTTTCATTTGGTCTGTATTTTTTCCACTTAATTACAATGCGTGTGGAACAGCAGTTAGCAATAATAGTAACTGGCAGAGGGAAAATGGATGATCAAGATGATCGTTCTTTTGCCTCTGGATCAGCCACTGAAACCCATCCCAGATCTGCACTATTCAAAAGTCATTCACCTCTGAGGCTGCACGAGGCATATGGGAAGTGCAAGCAGACCATGGAGCAAAGAGGCAGCTGCTTGGCGCTCCTTATCGTGATGGACTGCAGGTGGAAACTGGTGAGACGTGTTAGGGGGAGGCTCGCTGAAGGATGCCTGTGTCACACCTTCCTGGAGCACGTGCAAGACCCCTGGATCAGCAGCGAGTGGCAGCTGTGCCAGCAGCCTCTGCAGCTGCCCCAGCAAGTTCACTGGCACAGCCATTCCTCAAGCAAGACGCGAGGTCCTTCGCAGGACCCATTATTGAAGATGACGGGTCCTCATCCAGTCCCATTTGGGAGACCAAGCGATATGCAAGCCCCAGCCTTTGGCAAGTTCCTTTAATGACTGGAATTTGCAGGAGGAGACTGAGTTTAATTGTCAGTTCCAGCACAGGTCTACCAGTTATTAATGCTGCTGGTGTTCTTTTAATCGAATATGAACTCAACTGTACTTCCTAGCAGGCACCTCCTTCTGGAGCTCAGCATGAGCAGAAGGGATGTGGGTGCCTGGAGAAGGGATGTGTATGATTTTCTTTGCCCAAAAGTACACACGGACAGAATGAAGTAATGCAACACAACTCTGCTGTTTAAGTTTACAAATACATCATTAATGCCTAAACTTGTAAGTATTACTCCTCAGCATAGCTACACATACTACTCATATGACAGAATGTACAAGATAAAAATATCCTTTTTTACTTGTTTTTACTTAGCATATTAGACTGCAGTCAGCAAAAAGATAAGGCTATGGGCTGAAGCACAGAGAGGAGCATTTCCTCCCAACTCTGCCTGCCCAGAATGCTCCCTAAGGGGTTCCCTGCAGAGGAGGGGCACTGCCTGAGCATCAGGAAGAGAGAAAGGGCGAGAATGAGAGGAAGTGCTGGGAGGCCAAAACCAAATTTCGTTTGCATTATGTGCTTTCTCAGATTTGGGCACCCTTCTGTTGACTCTTGTCTCATTGCAAAATTGAAACAGTATAGCTGCAATGACTAGCAGAAACATGGGCTACCGCAACAATATCTCAGTGTGCCTGCAACAAACCAAGGCTGCAGCCTCATGAACCATTTTGCAGCCTTTGCGTGCCAATGATCAAAATTCCTCCTGAAGGAAAACGAGTCTGTTAAGGGACTCTCCTGCAGCAGCTGCCCACTGCTCCCTGTATTACAGTCCTTTCCCTAAAGAGCAACCCCTCTGAAGTGGGGGGATAGGGGAGCACAACAACATAGTACATCTTGCTACCCAGCTAGGCGGGCATGCCTGGTTTGCTACCCAGTGTTCGGTAGCTATACAGTCCTAGCAACTGGTAGGGAATCAGAGAGGGAATCCATCTCCCCTTTTCTCTCCCCCGAGTCTTTTTGAACCAGCCGATCTAGGTGGAGGCCAAACCCACCTGCCCCCCGCCCCCCCGGCGGCCTCCGCCCCTCCAGGTGTCCGCCCCTGCGGGAAGGACGAGACGACTGCTGCTGTGCGAGTGGAAAAATGGGATTGCGAAATGGCCGGCGCTGCCTGGAAGCCTGGATATCAGCAGCAGCACAGTCTCCCTTCAGCTGGGCTGCCTGCCCCACTGGTGGTGGTCCTGTCCTGCCCCAAACTGTGGGGCCACCAGCCATCGAGGCAGGGAGGCTTTCGGGACGGCGAGTTCTTCTGGCAGGCCCGGGAGGTGATCTGCCAGCTGGAGCTGTCAGCGAGCGCCAGTTTGCTGCTTCAGGGGGATGTTTGGGTAATGCAGGAACTCCCATGTTGGAAGCAGCATTAATACCCCTGGCCCGCACTTTGAGAAGGTCTGGTCCTCGGTTTTGACTTTTATTTTGTGTGAGGACCCTACTGCCAATTCCCACAAACAGGGAAAAAGCGTTTCCCAGCCTGAACTCCCCAGCCCATCTGAGAGAGGCTTTGGCGCAGCCTCCTTGGGGCTGCTCTTTGTGCTCTGCTCAGGCACACCAGCGCTTCCACCCATGCAGAGAGGGAAGCTCTGCCCCTCTGCAGCTACTCGGGGCTCTGCAAGCTGCATCGACATGGGCTCAGGGGAATGAAGCGCAGACGAGGAATACAACTGTCCAGAAGCCTAAAGAGAAGGAGTTTTAAAGCCCTCTGTAATTTTTTGAACAGACGATCTGTTTCTGCTCTTATTTTGTAACGTTTCCTGTGGAGTCCTCGCCCCTGTCCAATTTTCTGAGGGTATTTGGAAGCCTGTCGACTCCCGCACAGAAGGCAGGGAGCAGAGCCAGCGCGGTGTCACGGAGGGGTCACTGCTTCCTGGGCTTCCTGTTTATTTTGGGAAGGGGTCACCCGGCCAGCCGGCCGCTCTGCCTGCGCCCCGGGAAGCCCCCGGCCACCACATTCCTGCCCCCCTCGCCCGTGGCTGCAGACAATTGCTGACTGTGGCTCGAAATGCACAGCACCAAGGCGGGGTGTAAATGGGATAACCCGACATGCCTATTTACTCAGCCTGGGGATAAGGGGCGGAAGCTTTTCCACATCAATTGCCCTTTCTTCTGGTATCTGGAAGTGTCTCTCTGAAGTTTTTCGTTCTCTTCGGAGGGTAGTAACCTCTGAATTTCTCAAGTATTTCCATGATCTTTTCCTTGCTGCTTTTTTTCTGCTTCTACTTGAAAAGAGGGCATAAAGTCAACTGTGCTGTTAAAACCAGAATTGTCTCCTTTTTAAAAGAAAGCATGCAAATTTTTCTCCAAACTGCCTAGAGCAGAGCCCACCAATGGAGCAGAAGCTGTAGCACACAGGCTCTTGCTCACAGTGCGAGCCCCTGGCAACTAGCCCTGCCCAAGCTGTCTAGAGCAAAGCATTGGAGCAGAAGAGCAGCAGACGTCACATCTCCATATTTTGGGACATATCCATGAACTAGTGGTAAATTATTGTCCTGTTGCTGTTTCCTCTTCTAGGCAGGCTCTGCTTAGGTGCCTCGCAGCTCTTCAGAAGTTAACACCAAACAGCAGCATTCAATGCAGCTGTCTTCAAGGAGTTAATAAAGGGCCCCATGTATGGGAAATAGCAGACACTGAGTAGCTGCTCGAGTCCCTCTCAATCCTCTGGCACGTCCTGCCTCACATTGAGCGAGTGCAGTGACCTCTCTCCGGCCTCAGTGGAGTATTTTTGTGCCAGTGGCTCTGTCAGCTCCTGCCATCAGCAGTCAGCTCCAGGCTGCAGGGCAGCCGTCAGCACGCCGCTGACGAGCAGCTCTTGGGGAAGCATGCTCTCATCCTGCAAGCCCATAAGTGCACTCAGCTTTAAATTCATAGTGATGCTACTGTGAATAAAGCTGTAACTGGTCGTAAACAGGATCAAAATTTTGATCACTGCAGGATCAGTGGCTTACCATGAGCCTGTCCAAACCCTATTTATGTCAACATGCTGTGCCTGATGACACCCTCATTTGCATCAGTATCCTTTTTTCTCCCTATAGCACTAGGTTAAACATTGCTGGCCCAGAGTCACCTGCATCTGACTAAATCCAAAACTTCAAGGACTATTCCCAGCCTCTCCTCTCAGTTCTGAGAGAGCAACCTCCATAATTAATTATGAATCAATGAAGGAGAGGTGGTAGCCTCCTTTAGCATAATTGCCCTTCCTATCTTGGCTCTGGCCATTTTGATATTACCCTGCAGGACTTCTGCCACAACAGAAGGATGCAAATAAGAGCCATGGAGGAAGCAGTGCGTATCTGCTGGAGAAGGATGTGAGACAGCCCTCAATCAGAAGGGAAAGAAGAATGCCAAGGGCAGAGGTGATCAAGTGAGGAGCACTGGTTTGGATACAGACAGAAGGGCAGGCTCCATGGGGGATAGGTATGTGGGTGAAGTGCAGGCTGGGGGCACAGTTCTGGGACAAGGGTCTGCACGCAATCACTGCTGCCAGTGCAGAGGGTAGGTGGGAAAGGATATAAAACCCTGCAGAGAGGAAGAGAAACACAGCAAGATCTCAGTGCGGTTCACTGACAAAAGCAAAAAAAACACACTGTGAGAAGGGGCATGGCATTGATGTGGGGGTGGCAAACAGAGTTCGTCTCAAAGAACTGCCCCACGACAACCTTTCCTCTTTCCTCCTTCCCTCACCCATGACACTGGGCACACCAGAACAAGACAAAAGTCTTTCACACTGTGCTGGACCCTCGTCCATGCCACCATGGTGCTCCTTGGTCAGGGATTGCCCCAGACCTTCACAGCCCTGCACCCCATAAGACATTGTCCCGCACTCGCTGCTCCTATCTATAGCCTTGGTGTGTTGCAGCAAGGGGCGTTTCACAGAGACCTGGCACAAAGGGATGGCTTCTGTTTCAAAAAAGAGAAAAAAAGAACAAGAGACAAATGCATTATTTGTTTGATTCCTGTGCAGTTATTGCTGTAACAGTCAGCAGCTTTGAGGTATTTTTTTTTGTGATCTGATACATAAACCACATTTCCTATGTAGCACTGCTACTATTTTTTATCAGGTTTTTGACATTGAGCTTGGTAACATGATTTTGTTGGGTGTTTTTCCTTTTCCACCAGAATGAATTCAAAGGCAGCAAATGCAGCAAAACTAGAGTACTGCTCATCTTGACTTTTCCATGCAGCTAGTTTTCATTAAAAATAAAGGAAAATAAATACAGATCACATTTTCTGTCCTGCAGTTAAACGCCTGCCACAGCTCAAAGCTTTGCTTTCTTCTTACCCTGCAGCCTCGCTCAGCTAGCACTCCAGCTCTGCTCATGATCTGAAATGCGCAAACACACTGTTTCTTGGCTTTCCACCAGTATATATAAATATATGTAATTTTTTCCTTCGGAGAACCTGGAGGCTAAAGCAAGAGGGCAAAGGAGTACGTGACTAAAACATCCAAACTTCCTCTTTCATAAGCCATCACATGATGAAGTGCAATTACAATTCCTGCCTTGTCCCTGCCAATTGCAGGCGCATTGCCTCACCCAAGAAACCCGGCTTCTTCCCCCGCCCCGTGTGTGTGTGAGTGTGTTATGTGGAGGCAGCGATCGCTGCAGCCGGCTTGGCCAGGCTCCAGCTTCGGGCTGGAGAAAGAGGGCAGTGGGTGGAAGACGAAAACAAAGATCTGTTTACTTAGCTTGCATGGATAAATCGTCTTTCCAGCCGGGGAGGGGAGGAGGGAAGAGAAACAGCTTTAAAGGACTTTGATGCAATGTGAAAGGAGGGCTGCTCGGGAAAAGCGAGCCGATGTTAACCCTTGGCTCTCCGGGAGCACATCGGGGCCACAGCAGGGCTGCCCCCTTCTCCTTGCTCCTGCCCACCGGCGCCGGCCGGCTGCCGCAGGGCTGCTAGGAGCTGTCAGGGCTCCGGGGATAGCTCCCGGGGTAGCAGCCCCGGCCGCCGCAACGACGTGCGGGGCTGGGGTGGGGGCCGGGGCGGACTTTTATTTCTCTTATGTGCAAGCCGGCGCCTCCAGGGCGCCCAGCCGGCCGGGCAGTTGCAAAGTCACCCAACCTGGCGCGGGGGCCGGCGCTGCAGCCAGCGCCAGGAAGAGAAGGAGGCCGAGGCAGGGGGAAGCAAGGGTCCCCCCCGTAGCCCCGGGGCGCACGGGCGGCCGCGACACTCAGTCCCCGGCCCTGGCGGGCGGCACGGGAGCGAGCGCGGGGCGAGAGGGACGCGGCTCTGCCCCCGCTGTCCGCCCGACGCCCCTCGGCAGCGCGGCCGAGCGAGAGCGGCGGAGCTGGTGGCGGGGCCAGCCCCGCAGCGCCGTCGGGCGGCCCCCGGCCGCGGGGAGGCACCTCCCGGCGGCGGCGACGGACGTCAGAGCTTCCCCAGCCTCGGCCGGCTCCCGCCTCCCGCCCTCTTTCCCTCCCTCCTCCGTAACCTACATAACGCCGTGGGAAGGGCGGCTGGAGCACGGCGGTCGGGGGGAGCAGCCTCCGCCGTGTTCACCCTGCGCGGGCAAAGGCGGGCAGCCGACCGTACGTGTCGGGATGCGCCCGGTGAGGGGTTGCTTCATCTCCCGTGGCAAACGAGGAGAGCGAACACTCTCTCTTGCTCCTTCCCTTGCCCCCACCCTGTGTTTCAGTGAGGATGCAGGTGGCGGATGAGAGATGCACAGCGTGGAAGGGGGTCGGGGAAACAGGTTTTTCTTTTTTGGGAACGAGACGGCGTGTGCTTAGTCTGTGTGAATTTCGCTAATCTGCATTAGAGAACTGCTGGTTTGTGGTTTAAAATGACAGGAAATCTAGAACGTCCTATTTCCTGTACACAATGACAACAGTTAAAGAAAAAAAAAAAAAGCTGGGTAATCGTTATATTTATTTCTAATGGTGCCTCCACCTCCGGCGGGGAGAACAAAGCCGAGCACTGCTCGGCGGGGCGCCGGCCCCTGCCCGGAGGTGGCGATGACCGGCCCGGCGGGGGAGACCTCGCAGCTACGGGGCGCGCCCGGGGCGCCCTCTCCAAGGTCACAGGGCGAGCGGGGCGGGGGACAGGAGGGGGTACACTGAGCCCCGCAGTGCGGGAGGCGCCCCGCGCACCGCTGGGCCCGGGTGGGAGGTTTCGGCAAAGCCCCTCGGCGGTGAGGGAAATAGTAATACGCCCAACAATAATAAAAATAAAATCAGAAAAGGA